>JASGAU010286663.1:0-12290 GCA_030220045.1 Australoheros facetus
AGGGAGAGGCCTGGGCCAAGGTGGAATCGAACCCAGGCCTTCCAGATGGTATTCTAACTGTGAGGCAGCAGTGCTAACCACTGTGCCACCGTGCTGCCCTTGGCCAGAGAGTGTTTGTAATATAATTTACTGCTGCTTCTTATAGCGTACTAAACAAATAGATGCACTATTTTGAACAGGTATTACAGTCTGTTCAATCAGTAACTGCTGATGCATATTCAGGTCTATCATCCATTTGATTGACCAGCTAATTAATATAAAACCTGGGAACCTTTATTCAGAGTGCTGACAATTTATCCAGGACAAGACTTCTTGTGTCATGCAGTTGTCATTGTTTATGAATGCACGTACATTTTTTAAAAAGTTTTTTTATAAAAGCTAAAAAAAAACCTCATCAGATAATAGCTCATGGTTTCTAGATTGCATTTCAGAAAATGCCATCCCTCTTTTGCTCTGCACATGCACTGTTTAACTGCGTGCAACTAACACCTGCTGACGCATAATTGGTCAGAATTCAAACTACAAATACACATCAAACCAGAGAGCTTCAGGTACAAAAAAATCTTGTCCCTTGCTCACAGCTTCTACATATTCATATGCATTATAAAGATCCCATTCTTTTATTGGGTTCTTAATAAACTTGATCAATAGTAATTGCTTCAGAATTAAGGTTCAGTTTTTAAAAAACGCACTTATAAAATAAAAAATATAACAGTTTTTTCCTACAAAGAGACAGCTGTACGGCTCAGACATTAGTCCACAGTGATCACATTTTCATAGTAATTAAGCCTGCAAGAATATTATACATAACATGTTTAATCAACATTATAAGCTTGGAGCATCAAGTCCCTGTAAGCTTGCTTTTCTGTAGTTTGGCCACAAGTGTGCAGTATAGAGTGGCATAAAATGTGCTCTGAACAGACAAACACCGTGCAGGATTGCGCAGCAGTTTCTTCTTCATCTGTCATTTGCTATGGAATAAAATGCCTGAGATGTGTGATCTTGTTAAAGACACTCAGATTATTACCAGACAATTTAAAATCAGGAAATCTCGGACATTTTTTAGCTTAAGTTCAATAGATCATAATAACTCTTCCTGGAATTATATTGGCTATCATGCTGCATATTTTACACAGAAGGAGCAGCTGCAGACCAGCACTACAAGGACATTTGCATAGTTAACATGGTTCGCTAAAGTTTTAACAAAGATGCATTCAGTATTACAAAAGAGGAAACAGTCCTTCTAGAAGGACTTTGTTTAATACTTTCAGGTCCTTAGTCACATCATCAGTTAAAAGAGAACTGCGGACAAAATAAATATCATTGATCACCCCAAATTAGACAATAACAACTTTCAGTCTTTAATAGAAGAAGTGATAGGTTTTTGCCTCTATATTTGTTTACAGTTTCCTACACACACATGCGCGCACTGCTCAAAAAAAAAAAAATTTAAAGGAACACTTTTTATTCAGAGTATAGCATCAGGGAAATTAAACTTCTGGGATGTTGATGTGGTCAGTCAAGTAGCAGAGAAGGTTGTTAGCCAGTTTAATCAGCCCTGATCCAGATCTGGGATCATCTCATTAGGAGCGCACCCTGATGTTGTCTGGCATGCATACAAGCATGTGGGGGACGTACAAATTACTGAGTACCATTTTGAGTTGCTCCAGTAAAATGCGGCATCCTTTTTTCACTTTGATTTTCGGGGTGTCTTTGAATTCAGCCCTCTGTAGATTGGTAATTTTCATTTCCATCAAACAATGTGGCATCCTTTCATTCCTAACACATTACTCAGTCTATATCAGTATAGATATCCAGCATGGTTCTTTCCCATTGAAGTCTGATGGGTTTTCAAGGTGTTCCTTAAATTGTTTTGAGTAGTGTTTATTCACAAGTCAGCAGAATTCCTCATAAAACATTTTCACTATATGCTGGCTGTGATTCTGTACATTATCCAAACTGCCAACCTCACCAGCTTTGTCCTCATTGATTGATAAAAAGAGAATGAATAGATGACACCGAGTTGGTAGCTGTGGATCATAATGCCAGTAAAGTACTTTACAAACTAACAACATAGTTATTCCAGCAAGGATGAACTCTTTATAATGTTAGTGGGGCTTACTGCCTTCATACAAAGCAGATAGATGTATATTACTTAAGGATTTTGCTGGCATATGTATATGTTCAGCATTACTGAATGCTCATGTGCTCATCACCCCCATCCACTTTCTGTTGAAACCCCATGGGAGGGAGGGAGGGAGGCCCTAAAAGAGGAGCTGATAAAGCTTTTTCAGCCAGGATGAACTGAAGGGCTGCACCAAGGCCCAGCATAAGATAAATAAATTGAACTCTGAGTCATGCAAAAGTACGCTAGTAGAGTCCAGTAATAAAACATAAGGAGCTGGAAATTAGAATAATAGGTCCCTTTGAACAATAATAAGTTATAACCTTGTCAGAACTGAGCCTTTTGATTGGCAAATATTGAGTTCTTGTCGTAGATGTCCACATTCACGTACACTGGTGATGTTTCTTCTTCCATTAAAGGTGGTGATCAACTATTCCATAGTGAAGGGCCTGAAATACAATCAAGCCACCCCGACCTTCCATCAGTGGCGTGATGCTCGGCAGGTCTACGGGCTGAACTTCGCCAGTAAGGAGGAGGCCACCACCTTCTCCAACGCCATGCTGTTCGCCCTCAACGTCCTCAGCTCACCTGACAGTGGAGGTGAGCATTTGCCACGTGTGGAATACATACGCTTTTGATCACCGTTATCCTTATTTCTGTTGATTTAACCATTCACTCCATTACCTTTTTATTATTCACATTCCATTCCATTAAAAACAGATATCCTGATTTTGTGTTTCACTTCCCGGCAGGCCAAGACATTTTCTGAATGCTTGATTCAAATTGAATCGTTCATCTCTCCACAGTGAAACGGGAGATGAAAGTTTTTGAGCCGTTAGCTGTTGGTGTTGGAGACCTCTAATGTTTTAAGTGGAACTTCACGAGGATTTTGGGTCAGACTTCTGTCAGCTGTCTTCAGTTGTTCATCTGTGATCAATTTACATCTATTTTTATCTCAAAGGAATGTCAGGTTACTGCAGTGAAATGATGCAGCTTGTTTTCAGCTCGTTTTCATCACCCAGACATTCTTCAGTGGAAAAGATTTCTACAGACAACATAAGCCTGTTTAAGATAAAATGCATGGAAAAAAGCAAGATAATATTTATAGCTGATTTTACAGTACATCCAAATTCACTGCAAGGGTCATGTCAGAGGTGTAACTGCTATACTAAGTTCTACTACACCCTGCTGGTTAATATTATGTACTGCATGTACATGGTCAACAGTAAGCCAAACACTGTGAATTGATTCCCTGGACCGGATATTGTTTATTATTTTAAATTCATATTTATTTACAAATATATGTCCAATTTTCTTCTATCCAGTGTCACAGAAACCCAGATCCGGTTCTGGATCGACTCCAACAATGTATTGCTTTAAGTTGGACCAAGCCTCACTTTTTGTAAAATTTCCATGCAGATCCATCCATGACGATTTGAGTAGCAAATAAAAAGAAATTAAAAAGCAAACACAGAAAAAACAAACTGATCACATAATCTTCTTGGCAGAGGTAAAAATAACATCAAAGGACTGCTGGTTGCTGTCTGCAATATGAGATTTTTTTACTGTTTCCTAAACAAAATTAAAAAAATAAGATAACAGCTCTGCACAGCTGAGAATCAGGATATTTTACTTCTTTGTACATCGAGACTGAATAAATTCAGTTTAAACCTGAACTGGATTTGACGCTAAACTCACGCCTACTTCTGGCTTACTAAATAGCCTCTGAGCATCTCTGGTTACAAGCTACTTATAAGCTCTGTGTGTGTGTGTGTGTGTGTGTGTGTGTGTGTGTGTGTGTGTGTGTGTGTGTGTGTGTGTGTGTGTGTGTGTGCATAGATACAGTGGAGATACCAAGAGAGAATATCTGTGAGTGTTTAACTGCGGTGTCATCCCATCCCATCCTTGTGACCCCCCCATTGGTGGCTAAAATATCTCGTGGGGAGCCTAAATGTCGTACCCCATCGTGCTCATGTGGCAGCTCTCCTTTTTTTGGGTGCATTTGGATGTGGGATCATGGGCCTCAACATGCGAGGCATCTCTGTTCATGGGACACATATCTGTACTCACTCGGCAGTGTTGTTTGTGCTTATCCCTTCTGAAAGCTTTCATGCTGATACTCTAGTGTCACGTAGTACTGATAGCCAGTAGGCAGTGGAAACAGTGAACTTGGAAAGTTTCCCACCATGATCACCCCAGAGGTTTCACCTGGTGTCCTCAGACAGGTTTCTTCAGCTATCATCATCCTCAGTAAGTGTCGTACTGCTGAGAAAAACATCCAGCCGTTGTGCATGTTGTCTTTGATGATGTCAGATTGTTGGGCACATGGAGGGAAGTTAAATATACACCGTTGCCTTTCCATTTGATGAGAATTGCATGGTTCAGATGTTAACTGTGCTTTGTGTTCCTTCCTCATGTTTCATGTTAAACATCCAACACGTTCAGTTATTTGCTCAATTTCCGTAAATTCTTTCTTTGTCAGTTGTTAGATTTTCCCTCTGAACTTCTCCGGTTGCTCCAGTTAAATAACTTTATGAGTCTCACAATTGCATTCAGTATTTCACATAAATGGAACTGTACCTTCAATTTATCTTATTACCCTCTGAAGGAGTGCGCAGAAAAGAAGTCTTTAAAACCAGTTACACATTGACCCGGTATACCAATAAAATGTTACATTTACTTGATTGTGAAGTAGACACCAGAAGACGGCCCGTCTTCTGGTTACATGAAAACAGCTGGAGAGGGCTATAAAGTACACGGTGCTGGGCTGTGAACACATGTCCCACTAAAGGATGTTGGGACCTCACGCCTCCTTCATGGAGTCTGATTCTGGCAGTTTGGTCAGAAATATGCACACGATGGAGTCCATTTTTTCCAGCGCTCTGTCAGTGATGCTCCAGTTCCTCCTCTCACAGAGGAGCAGATACTGGTCTTGCTGCTGGGTTGATGCCCCTGCCCAGCTCTCTTTGTGTAATGGCCTGCCTCCTGGTATCTCTTCCCCACTCTCCAGACTGTGCTGGAAGACACAGCATACCTGAGGTTTAACTGACTTTGTGTTATATTGTGAGGATCAAGTATTTTTTTCTGAGCCAGTGCATTTGAATGAGTTACAAATCAGGAAAGGAGAAGCAGGATCTCATCCCGTATAATGACAATAAAGGCATTCTATTCTATTATACTTTGTAGAGGAACACATTCATTATGATCTGTGATGAAATCGGTAAATGAGACTGGCCATCTAAGCTGACAGTCTTACGGGAAAGCAAACATCAAAATTATAATCACAATATTACTTTTGAGTAATTTATTTGTGATGGTGGCAGAAATAATTGCGATGATTCATCTGTCTGTTTTTGTCACCTTGTGGCTACATCTTCTGTGTGGTAGCTCTTGTTTGTAATTTTGTTAACTTTTTATCACTCCTGAGCTCCAGTAAAATGGCTACAAGCCTGATCAGGCCCTCGCTTCCCCTGGGCTTTGTGTTCTTTCTTTGCCCTCACCATGACAACAGCTGGAAGCGTATACAAAGCTTTGTGGCAACAGCAGAAACACAAACAAACCCACATTTACACATATTCATGGACACACAATCAGCACCGCACAGCACGGCGTGATGAGTGTCTCTTTAACATCTGCGTCATTACTATTTGTTGAAGGGTTGTGAAGTGTTGATATTGTGTTAATTGGCTTGTGTTTAATGATTGACTCCCTGAAGTCTCACTTAAAGAAAATGCGTACTGTAGTCGTTGGCATGTGCGTAAAGGAAAGTTTCGTCTGTGCTTATAGCTGCATCCTGGTAATCTTAATTAGTTTTCATAGATATGGCATTAAAAGCATGAAAAGTGTTTTCTTCCATCAGCGTCCATCATAATTATTCTGACATGCGAGCTTAGCAGCACTTTCTTATTATTCAACTATTGTCGGCTCTTTCAGAGAGAGCGAAACGCTTTCCGTGCTTTTAACTCTCTCTATATTTGCTAAACCCTCTGAATATTTGCTAGATTTAATGTGAAGCTTTGCTGCAGAGTAGATAATTACCTCGCGATAACAAGCTGAATTCATGGGAGTGCCTGAAATCAAAGGAAACAAGATGTCTTCGAGGCATTGCTTCCGTGTTCTGTGCATCTTGTTAAAGCTAAAGAATTCAACAAATCTTTTTAGATTTGGCAACATAAATGTTAGCTTGTTGTTTCCAGCAAGTGAATCCTGCATATAAAATTTTTCTTCACTCATACGCCGGATTACTCTCACTGGCCACTTTGTTAAGTACACCTGCTCTACTGCTCATTAATGCACATATCTGATCAGCAACTCGGTGTATTTAGCCATGTAGACATAGCCGAGACAGGCAAGTTCAAATCAAGCATCAAAATGCAGAAGATAAGTTATTTAAGTTTCTTTGAATGCTGCACAGACAGGCAGGTCTGTATTTCAGATACTGCTGATCTGCTGGGAAAGAGGAAATATCCAGTGAACAGCAGTCTGCTGGGTGAAAACGCTTTGTTGATGCCAGAGCTCAGAGGAGAATAGCCAGACTGCTTCGAGCTGGTAGGAAGGCAACAGCAACTCAAATAAACACTGGTTACAACCAAGGTATGCAGACGAGCATCTCTGGATGCACAACACATTGAACCTGGAAGCAGATGAGCTTCAGCAGCAGAAGACCAAAGCAGGTGCTACTCCTGTCAGCTAAGAACAGGAGACTGTATGAGGTTCTACTGGACAATACAAGGCTGGAGACATTGTGTGGTCTGATAAGTCTCAATTTTTGCTGCAGCATTTAGGTGGTAGGATCAGAATTTGATGTAAACGGCATGAAAGCGTGAATCCATCCTGCCTTGTATCAACAGCTCAGGTTGGTGGTGGTGCTGTTATGGTGTTGGGGATATTTCCTTGGCACACTTTTTGGCCCCAAACTACCAACTTAGCATCGTTTAACCACCACAGCCTACCTGAGTATTGCTGCTAACCATGTTCATCCCTTTATGACCACAATGTACCATTTTTTGATGACTGCTTCCAGCAGGATAACACTCCATGTCACAAAGCTCAAATCATCTCAGACTGGTTTCATATCACTAAATGCATAGCTCATAGGTTTACCCTCAATGCAGCATGCTAAACTTTCTGTAAAAACAGTCTATAACATCTGATATCAAGTAAGTGTTTTGCAGATTTTATACTGCATTTTTTTATATTTAGTTTTTCAGGTGTCTGAATCACCATCAGCCATCAATATTATTGATTTTATATTGATTGAACTCTTACTGAAGTGATTCTTTGTAGGGAAAGGAATCCCTCTTTAGTCAGAAACTCTTTAATGTAAAAAGGCTTTAATTTTTTGAAAAAGTGCAAAACGAGGAATCACAACAATCCGTTTCAGTCCTGCTGTGATCCAGACTGAGCGTCTCAAACTGTGACTCTACCTCGTGTTGACTGCTCCCGCCGCCCCCATCCTCCAGACACAGTGAACGGAAATATCACCCGTTGGTGATCTTGATGTCACAGTGGGCGTTGAAGTTTAATGACTGGTATTCTGGTGATATGTGATAAGCGCTCCCTGTTAATAGCTGCTCCAGAATGAGGCGCTGACTCCTTCATTCAGCGCCTGGTGGGGGGGGGGGTCAACAAGCAATGTGCTAAACTGAGATGATCATGTGGCTGATGTTGATTATTCACCAGCTGTTAACAAGTATAGATAGATAGATACTTTATTGATCCCAAAGGAAATTAGGGAATAACCTTGATAAATACTGGTGATAAGACACTTTTTGTTAAATGATTTTTGCTTTGGTGTTACAGACAGCCTGTGCTGTGCTGTATGCAGTATGTTTTGATTTTTTTCACATATTTTTCTGTCATGTTCCTCATGCCGTTTGATTCTTTTCTTCTGGGTTTTGCAGGTGAAATTCCTGTGGCTGGCGACTTCTTCAGCAAATATAGAGCTTGCAGGCCTCCAGGGCTGTGCCTCACATGATGCCTGTTGCTGTCTGTTTATTCAGCTTCTCTTCCTGCACTGTTTTATTACACTTCATTCTTCTTTTTTTATATGGCTTGTCTCAATATGAAAATGACTCCCTGTTGAACTCGGAAATGTCAAATGCTGTCTTTGGGTTTTTTTTCTCTGTGGTGCAGTCACAGTTGTCAGTTGTTTGGATTGCTATAAAAAAGGGGTGTAGATTAATCAAACCATAGTAAAGGCTTAAATGTAACAGATGCTGCTTTTTTTCTGTAGTTTAATTGTTGGTTTTTTGTGGGGGGGGTTTTCTCATTTTGTGTCTTTCAGGTCCGGTTGTTCAGCGCCAAAATGGGCCTTCCTCAGATGAAAGCGAAGCACAGAGGAGGTACAGTTTTATAACGAGAGCATAAGCAGAAATAGCCTGAAACATGTAAACCTAATGCTGGTGGAAGACAACATTTACAATACAATAAGCTACTCTGTAGCTCCAAACCTACTGTGTTATTGCTAAATATGTAAATATTAAATGGGACCTATTATGCCTTTCCTTATTTTCTGTTGTATTTTTATACTCTTAAAATGGTGGATGCTCACAATAAACAGCTGAAGATTCAGATAATGTGGTCAGCATGTACAAGTGATCCCTGTGGGCCTGTGAGGGACTGTGAGGCAGTGGCTGTGAATACAGAAGTCACCCACCTTATTTAAACCTTCTGTTTATGAGGGCTAACCAAGCAGAAGAAAGTCGGTTTCAAGGTAGGGGATGGGAGCTAAAACAACTTGTTTGAGACAATGGATGAACCACGTCATTCACAAAAATCAGAGACAGCTGGGATGTTTATGTCTCTCCCCCGGATGAGCTGAAGGAGGTGGCTGGGGAGAGGGAGGTCTGGGCTTTTCTGCTTAGGCTGCAGCCCAGCCCCAGATAAGCACTAGAAAGTGGATGGAGGAACAATGGATAAACTGAGGGGCTCAATTAGCACCCAGTTTAGGATAAATTATGGATCATTTGGGATCATGAAAAGCTTCTCTAATAGAGTCTAAGAATAAAAAAATGGAGTTTGAAGCATAGATAGTATAAAACATGAACGTAGCTTCTGGGTCAAATAATAGGTCCCCTTTTAATAAATTTAAAATTCCTTTAAACGAACTGCCTAAAAGGATTAATAGTGTTATCAGAGACACAGTCGAGCTAAACATTTGGCTTAATTTATCACAACAAACTGCAGCTTTAAAGAGCAGTGAAATCCTTGCACTTGATAGGATGATGGAGCAACATCAGATGCACAAGGAGAGGGAGCGACGGACGTCAGGATCAGGTGAGGCTTAAACAAACACATCCACACCCTGATATATAAACATGCACTCTTTCTGACACTCTCGCTCACACTCGCACACAGACAGGCTGCCATTGGAGACCAAAATGAATGGAAGGGCTCCATATCAAATTCACCTAGCTACACAATCATTTTAGACAAACACAAAAAAACCTTGCAGCCTACTCCGGCTGTCAGTAAACAAACTTGCATGGAAGCAAATTTGCTCCGCTTTTTAAAAAATGATGGACGTTATCTCTGTTGAGTCAGGTAAAGCACGCTTTACTTTCCCAGAGCAAACAAGTGATTTCACCATTAATAAATAGCAGAGATTCCATACACCGATACAGCAGGCTCCCAGAAGTAAATAGGCTTCCCCAGTGTGGTTTGTGTTAGTGTTTCCCACCTTAGTTTCAACCACAACTCCCCAGTCCGTATGCCCTTATGCTTTTTTAACCCATGCACACATATAAATGTTCAAGTCTGCCTTTTAAATGCACATACAGACTTAAACATCCTCCTTTTGTCCCTGCTGTCACTGGCAATATCAGTGCTCCCCTGTCCCTGCAACATGCTCTACTGCCATCTCTTTCTTCCAGCTACTGTTGGGGGGAAATGCCATATGCTTTCTGATCATGGCTCAGTCATGTTGCATTCTGCTGCTTGTTCTTTTTATGATATTTTGATTCTTTATTTGCTATTAGCTTCCGTTTTTTGGACTGCTCCTGATTTTCTCATCATTACTTGCTTGGTTGCTCAGTTGGTTGCTTTTCATTCTTCTCACGTTTATCTCTTTTCTGTTTTCCTTTGTTTGTTGCCCTCCTTCGTCTGCATCTCCTCTTCCTCTCTTTCCTCTCTCTCTGTCTTTCTCTCTCTGCCCGTCACAGTCGTTTCCACTCTCCAATATAAAGTGTCCACCCCTCCCATCCACCCAGACACTCCTCCTGAATACAGACAGTACAGAGCTAGCACACTGCCACCCTCCTACGTCCGTGTGGCCTCCTCCTCTCCTCCCTCCTCCGCCTCCATGTCTCCCTCTCAGGAGAAGGAGGCGGGGGCTGCTAGGGACAAGGCCCAGCTCTCCTCCCAGCTCTCCACCTCGCTTGCCTCAGCCTTTTCCCCAGTCCAGGCAGGAGTGACCACCCAGGGCCGACAGGTCCGTCAGATCCCCCTATCTCCTCCCACCGCAGCCCGCCACCTACACCTTCAGCAGCAACAACTAGACACCATGCTTCCCCCTAAACACGGCACCTGGTCTGCCTCCCACATGCACCAAATGTACGCCCAGTTGCCCCCCTCCTCGTCACCCCCAGTAATGATGGCCATGCCGGTGAAGCAGGCCTTGCCACCGCAGCCAGTCCTCCCGGTGGCTCACCCCCTCCCACCTGTAAGCACTAGGATGAAGCCCCCACCTCTTGATCCCAGTGCCATGACAGGCCCTCACCAATACCCTCAGCACCAGCCCTACCCTCACTCCAATGGCCAGCCAGATGATTCCTACTCTCCTCATTCTCAGCATCTGCCACTCACACCACAGTACTGTGAGGCCATCCCACTGCCCCCTCTCACAAATCAGACACCCCCAGGCCCTGCCCCCAGCCACCAGCCCCAGTACCCATCCACCTTCCACCCACAGCAGCAGCAGCAACAACAACAACAGCAGCAGCAGCAGCAGCAGGTGTACCATCAGCAGGCCCAGCCCCCCACCACCACCTCTTCCACCTCCTCCTCCTCCTCGCCCCCCTCTTACACTGCCATGTCTGACGGGGGCTCGCCCAAGAAGACCCCCTCCCCTGTCCCCCAGCCAACCCCCATGACCAGCAGCAGTAAGTATGAGGAGGAGAGCAAAGGAGGTAGTCCCTCAGCAGAGGGATGTTACATGTGTACATAGTGTGTGTGTATGTGTATGTGTAGGATAGGTTAATGAATGTACCGCACCTGCACTGTTAGACAAGAACATGAAAAATATATGTGTGGTAAACACATCAGCAGTTAAAGGCCAAACACGCCCACAGTCAACACACAGTTTCCTCACAGGGTGTCATCAGAACACATCTCAGCACTGCTAGGGCGTGAACATAGTCTACTTAATCTGTGTAAATCTGTCCCATTTATAAGGTGAGACCTAGAGTACTGTGCAGTTGTTTTAGGCACTAAAAGTAAAGTGAAGATTCTTTAAGAAATATGCCACAGATTCCTTTTATTTTATTTTATTTTTAATTAGCTTCAGCCTCTGCCTTTAATATGAACAAGTTCTCCTTTTACCCTCGCACACAGGCTTTCACAGTACTTGGCAAGAGTCCTGGTGTAACTTGCCACACTTCTTCTGTTGTTTTAAGTTCCCTTTTGCTTCATTCTCTGTATAATTCACGACTGACAGAGATCAGCCCCACAATGGAGGCTGTATGTTTGGGATTCAGGTCACTGTGCTGAATAAATTCCCTGATGGTGTTTTTTGATGGATATAAATCTAAACTGCCTAAAACCTTTGCACAGTACTGCAAATGAGTCAGTTGTTAATAGTGCTATTAGGTTTTGGTCTGACCAGATATCTAATCAGCCAATAATGTAAAACACCTGGGTAGGTGTGCAGAGCCTAGCTCAATGCAGCAGGACAATAGGCCTTTAAATTGTTGCTGACAATTTCTTCAAGATTCCCACAAAGTTGTGATAGCATAACAGCTGATCAATTCACATACTGCAGTGCAGGACCTTAAAGAATTTGTTGAAGTCATTTCTGATAACTGCAGTTATCAAACAGTATGTATTTTAAGCTTCCTAAGGCTGCAGGAAAATTTAAAGCTTTACTTTCGACCAGTTTACCAAGTAACCAACACTCAACATAATTATTGTACTTGCATATCTCTATCATGACACATATCCTCAGGTG
>JASGAU010286752.1:0-28387 GCA_030220045.1 Australoheros facetus
ATATATATATATATATATATATATATATATCATCAGTAATAAAAAACGACTATTATCGATAATTCTTCATCAACTATTTTTTTTGTCGATTATTGTTGACAATGTCGACTAATTGTTGAAGCCCTAGACCAAAGTATGTGAAGTTGTGCATGTTACAAAATCTGCTATCAGGAAACAAGAAAATAACCAACCTATTCCCATGTGTGAGATGGACTCGAGCTCTTTGTGCGATGTTGCCTTTGCTATGGCTTCAGGAAGCTCCAAAGGGAAAGGTAACACATCTCTGAGAATAACATGCAGTAATCAACTTGAAAAAGGTTGATGGGACAAAACTGATCACAAAAAATAGAAAAGAAGAGAATGAGGAAGACAACATTTTACCTGCTGACACAGTAAAAGGAAATTAGTTTTGGGACATCTGGAAAGCTGATGGCTGAAGTCTCCAGAGACAGAGCTGCAGGTGAAAAAAAAATCAAATGTCAGAGATGTTTAGTGAGAGGGAAGGTAGCTGGTATTAATAATGTGGTTTCTGTGAGGCATTATTGACTGGAATATTGGATCTATGGTCTGGAGTGTTAAATTACTTTAAAATGAGACACAATGAAAGGCGTCTTAGTTTTGATCTGAATGTTAGCTGCAACCATGTGTAAGTACATAAATTATAGTGTACAGTATACTTATAAACTGATTTAAAGGTACCCACTGTCTGATATTTAATTATACCACCTTCAGAATGAAAATACATTTTAAAGCTAGATTAAAGAAGACTTGTAAACTAATCCTTTTATAGAATGCCTGATAATATTATAATCATGATCAGTGTCAAATCTGCTTAATTAAATAATAAAGTCATCAAACATATGGTGTATATGATACCTAGTCAAAAGAATACAATTAAAGAATACAATTAAAGAAAATGTTGATTTACAATTATATCCAACACAGAGGTACAGTGATGTGAAAAAGTAATTGTCTGAAACGTAAGTGTGACAAATATGCAAAACAAATAAAAATAAATAAATAAATAAAAATCAGGAAGGGGGTCAATCCTTTCACAACACTGTATTTTAAATGTTAACATGCTATCCCAAAGTGTGGGTGGACTCTTCTAAAGACTACAGTGTTCAGGTAATGCTCTTACTGCCTTGCTCCTCCCTGATGCCAAACTGCTGAACAAACGATGGCACGCTGTCATCCGTCAAACGCACACAGAGCACATTTCTTTGGGACGTGCGAGACTTTCGCACCAAGAAAGTCTGCAGGACAACACAACTGATTACTGAGTGCAATTGCGAGTGCATGAGAAAAAGTAAGAGAGAAACTGAGCATGAATGTGGGTTATGTGTGTGTCTCGGACCCCGGGAGGTTCCCTCTGCAATATGTGCAGTGCTGTGGCAGGGTTGATTGATAGCTGGAGCCAGACAGGAACTGTAAGCAGGAGACGGTCCAGCACGCTGATGTTTTTCAGGGATCCCTGTCCCCTCTGATGCAATAGCTTGCGTTCCGATGGTTGGGTGGGCTCTGGAAAATCATACAGAGGCTCTTCTTGTTGTGCCATCTACACACACAATAACATAGTTACTGTACTTCAAATCACCATACAGTCTCATTATGGTTATGGCATGATTCCGGATCACAGTCGTAACAGAAAGATGGATTGAGACTGCTGCACACCAACAGGGACACACACCTGTATAATAAATCTGCCTGGATTGGACTGGCAAGTCCAGACCTGGCAAAGCACAGTAGCTCAGACAGAGCTTAAATGAAATAGCAGCCTATGGGGAACATCTTTAAATTACAGGCCCACCAAAAGCAAACAAAAACGCCACAACAATCATTAAAGGTCAAATCTCACTGATCCACTTGTTCTTATTAATATGAACACATCAATAGACTGAATCTGACCGCAGCCTATACATGTCAACATCTGCCTGGATCCGCGGCGTGCATTCCTCGAAAGCCTGCACATTTCCTCCGCAAATTGCGCCGCGCGCAGTCTTCTTGTGTTATAATCATGTAATTATGTGTCACAACACGCTCATCTTATTTTCACACAACCAACTTGAATTGTGTAGCTACCTCTCTGCTCCGAGTCTTCTTCTTGTATCACCTCCGGATCCACCTTATGATCGCATGCTTCGTGTTCTTCCACCAGCTTTTTTACTACGATGAAAAGTTCACTTCTTCTTCACTCTGACCTGCCATGACGTGCGCTCTCAAATCTGGAGATGCCTTCTTTTGCTCCTCCCTTTCTCCCACCTGATCTCACCTGGAAATCCACGTCATCCCGACGTCAGGCGCCGGACTCATGTGTCCAGATTCAGAAATTAGTATATTTGTGTTATGCCTCATTATGACGTTACTCTGTAGTTACTGATAGTAGAAACAAGTTACTTTAGAAGAGCAGTTAAACGGGGGTTAACCCCAACCCTGAGATTCACTTTAACTCCTGCAGTTGGTAATACAACCCATAACCTCCATCCAATCAATTTTGTTATTGCTAACCTCTACTTTTGTACATTAGCTCGAACATATGTAAGTAAAAAAGTGAGCGCACATAACTGTGACTGTCCTGGTGAAACTGCGCCCTCCATGTGTGCCACATTACCTCAACAAACCGGATACGGATGTGAGGTTTAAATACAACAGCTCCAGGACCGCGTTGGGTAAGGTTTCTGTGTACTTTGCTGGCACAATCAAAATTTTCCTTTTTTGTACAAATATGAGTACTCAGAGGGGTTAGCTAATATGTTTTACGATAACCGATAGCATAGAGATGGTTGTAGCTTTGTCGGATGTTTGCTACCACTCTGATAAAAGCCGTTACGTTAGCGTTAGCTAGGGTAGCTAATGTTAGCTAACGTTCAACAAGATGGCCAGTAGTGTCTGGAGTTTTTTTTTAAATTTTTTTTTTAAGCGTACTGTTTGTCGGGTAGCGGCGTTTGCAGTATGCTATATAGTTGTGTAATGTTATTGCTGCGTCTTTTGTCAGTCTGCAGCTAACTTAGCCCTTTTTACAGATTGCATTTAATTTAATTTGGAGGCATTTTCGCCGCTCAAGTTAACGGTTTTACTAGCTTAGCAAATGATACCTGCTAGCGTCGCTACAATGGCTACTTAGCGGTGATCCAGCAAATACACGACTACCTAACAACCCCACCTGGTGTTGACACCTAACAGTGAAAAAAATAATCAATCATATTCGATGGGCCTTTAGAGATTTTGCAAGACATAATTTTCTGCTGAGATTAATTAAACGTCTAGCGTAGTCTGCTGTTTGTCAGAGTGTCGCATTTGACCGTCTGTTCCCTGCATCCTGTTTGCTCTCTTGCAGATGCCTGGTTATTACAGAGATGAGCGGTGAGAACGTGAAGTTGTTTGTAGGGAACCTTCCTATAGATGCTACTCATGAAGAACTAAATAAGCTCTTTGGGCCATATGGAGAGATTAACACCTGCTCGTTGCTCAGACAGTACGCCTTCGTTACCCTGAAGGGAGAGGGGGCAGCAGACAGGTATTATTACACTGACCATTACTGTTATTAGCTATGATCAGTGTTTTGCTTTCTTGGAGATCATATAAAATAGATTGCATGTAAAATTGGACAAACATTTTGTGAAGCCTAGATTAAATTGTAGTTTTTGTTACTTTTGCCAAAATATAAGAGCAGAATGAGTTTATTAAATTTCACTCATTTAAAGCAGTCCGGCAGGTCCATTTTGAATGAAATTTGTCTGGTCTTGTAAACATAAGCCACTCAACAAAAAGAAAACTTTTGCAATAATGATGTTTGGTATGTCAAGTAACTCTAACCCCCAGATTAAGTATGGCGAATCAACAGACCCTTAAATAACAGGATAATGAACAGACATCTGTTAAGGCAATGAATCTGTTTTTCCTTACTCAACTGTGTTGTGACCAATTGTGCTAATGTGCCTAGTCGCCTTCAAAAGGCAATTTTGAGTCAGGAAAAAACCCTGCTATCAAAGTATATCATAGTAAACAATAACCTAGGAAAAAGGTATTCATTTAATCTAAGGTACAAATTAGAAATAACGGTGGAGTTCCTGTCATCATATTACAAGTCATTTAACTGTATTACAAAACCAGATAGGTTTATTTATTACTGTAAAGGTTATTATACTTAAGTAAACTTAACTTTAAAACGAACCCTCCCCAAAAAAGTACTTTGAAAAAAAAAAGTTTTAGCTAAAATTAAAAACTAGGCTTTAGGAAAACAAAATCGTGTATTTATTTATAAAATGAGATGAAATGTCGTTAATTTTAGTCGGATATGATAACACTGAGCAAGAGGAGGCGATGGTGCATACTGTATATTTGAGGATGGGACATCTGTACAACTCCCAGTCAGTTATTTTGTTTTGATTTTGGTGTCATAATACATATTCTGAACCACTTAAATTGTGCCACCAGTAAGTACTTCCTGCATTGTAATAATCAAATCTTTTTTTTTTTAGTTAATTTAGTTATTGTGAACAAGTGAGCAAAAAAATAACAATAACTACACAGAAATGAGAAAATCTGCTCTGAAATCTATACATTTATGTTACAGTATGACAATCATATTGATGAATTATAAAAATAAAAGATTAAAATATCAAGTGTATACATACAGAATGTTTAGAAAAGAAAAAAGTTGACATTTCCACTCTGTTTAAAATTAATAATTAAAATCCCTACATTCATGCATAGCAACTTAATATAAGAATTTGCTGATCATCACTTTCTTATCTGAAGAGTCTTCAATAGAAGCCTAAAAGACACTGTAGTTGTCAGTTTGCCCTTTTATAGCTGAAAAGTCACTGTGTGTGTGTGTGTGTGTGTGCGCGTGCGTGCGTGTGTGTGTGTGTGTGTGAGTGTGTGTGACAATCAGTTTGGATACAAGAACTCTCTCTTTCATTATCAAAAGCCAAAAAAAAGGAAGAAATGTTTGGCAGGCCTAGGTCAAAAAATAAAATTAGCAAAGTTATAAAGGTCCAAAGCTTGTATAATAGAAGGGGAAGACTGCAGTGTCTTAAAAAGATATGGAACTTTTGATTCCCTATAAATGTAAAAAACAATAGGAACTGGACTGCTCTCTCAGCAAACACTGTTGTGGTCCGACTAATTATAGAAGCTTTGTTTTTGTTTTTTTAGTGCCTTTACAGTGTGGTTCTAGCAACCTCCCATTAAAAGTGCAGTTAGTTTAACAAGGAAAGGGTGGCAGCAGTATTTGTGTTATGCTGGGATTCCATTTATCTCTTCCATAAATTTGTTTTATACACTTACTGGCCGTTATGTTAGGTACACCTTGCTTGTACCAGGTTGGACCCTTTTGTCTTCAGAACTACCTTAATTCTTTATGGCATAGGTTCAACAAGGTGCTGGAAACATTCCCCAGAGATTTTGATCCATATTGATGTGATATCATCATGTAGTCACTGCAGATTTGTTGCCTGCAATTAATCATATTTTGATTTTGGCTCCAAATGATCACATAAACAGTGTTAACTGACAAAAAAAATAAATAAATTATTTAAATTATTTTGTCACTTTACGCTCTGCAACTATATTCTTACGCGTGATTTATGCTACAATGTAACTTATGCAAGTGGCCAGCAACTTTGCCATTAGGCTTGTGGGAGGTGCATTATGTGTTAATTATCATTAATCACCGCGTAACCTGACATGCACCTCCCAAGAAATGTAAGTACAGGTTGGGTCAACGCAGCCCACAACAATAGTAATTGGCCTGTTCAGCACGGTCGATTTCTCCTGTGCATTTCCGGCTACTTTCACACCACAGTTTTTAAAATTTATCAGTGAGAGAATAACAATCATAATCTCAATTTAAAGATGAATAATCATAGCATCAACATAAGGAAATAGAGCTAGTACACAGGAGGGGGAAAAAGTAAGTGGAGAGAAGGAAAAAAGGAAAAACACCGGGACACGACCACATGGTAATTAACAGATAAATGAGCGCAGATTTGCTACACGGTGGTATCTGCACCAACCGACAACATGACCAACCTGTTTAACCACCTGAAGTTCAAACACCACAGCCCTGCCAGTATAACCAGTATTTGCTGTGTTGGCCTCAATAATTCTGATTTAATCTGAAGCTGAACATGTTTTCTGTCCTCTCTGGGTTCTAATGGGCCAGCCTCCATGTTCTTGGATTGAGTTACTGACTGGAATGAATTGAATATAAATTTGAATACATGTACAGGATCCTTCAGTATGTTATGGCAGTGCACTAAAATGTGAACATATTTATTTGGTATTATTAGTTATGATAACTATTACCTTTCTGTTTATCTATTTATTATTTGTGTTTAATTTATAACATATTTATTTTTGTCATTTATTTTTATTTTATTTATATAACCTGTATTTTATTTTGAAAGTAGTATTTGTTTTCAAGAGATTGTAGAGTGCATTAGATTTCAAGGTATTCACTGTTTTAAGTGCAATAAATGCAGAGTGCGTTTACAGTGTCAGTAATCATGTTAAATAATTGTGATTTCAGTATTTACTAAATCGCGATTATGATTGTTTTCTCCAATGATGTGAATCTTGGGTTGAGATCTGGTGACTGTGGAGGCCATTTGAGTACAGGGAACTCACTGTCATATTCAATATAAATATATATACCATCTAAATGTTGCCACAGAAATCAAAACTCATAAGACCAGGCAACATTTTTCCAGTTTTCTGTTGTCTAATTTTGGTGCAAATTGTAGCCTGTTTCCTGTTCTTGGCTGGCACCTGGTGTTCCACACTCAAAGTCACTTAAACTCACCTTTCTTCCCCATTCGATGCTCGGTTTGAATTTCAATAGTTGTCGTGACCATGTCTGTATACCTAAATGCATTTAGTTCCTACCATGTGCTTGGCTGATTTATATATTTGCATAAATGACCCTTTAAACGGGTGTACCTAGTGAAGTAGCCGGTGAGTTCATATTGCAAGCATTAGTTAAATGTTATTACTGATGGCCTCCTCTGTTGTTTTGCATCTGGTTATGATGAAACTGTTCTCACATTAACAGAGCAATACGGCACCTTGATGGCAAAGAGTACAGAGGCAGACCCCTGGTGGTCGAGGAGTCGCGTGCGCGCCCACCCAACTCCACTAAAGTCTTTGTGGGGAACCTCAGTGCAACATGTTCAGCAGATGACTTGCATGGGCTGTTCTCAACCTTCGGAAGAGTTTTAGATTGTGATAAAGTCAAAGGTAATGTATAAAGCTTTGTCATCTATAGAGATGATTTGTGTGAGAAATTTGCATCTGTACTAGCCAGAAAACCATTTCAGCTCGGCGCCTGTGGCCGGGGGCGGCTAATGTAGTATGGTATTGTGCTAAATGCCAGGCCCACTTGCTAAGTGAGTGATGGTGAACAGTTAGATCGATAATTCTCATTGCATATAAACCAGAAGAGTTACTCCTGCATATCACGCATTCAGCGTGTCCCATAGTGCCTTTTTTTTTCTTCTTTTTTTCAACTAATGGGTTTGCCGAAATCACGTAAAAAGCATACACAACAAAAACATTATAATCCAGGTGTTTTATCGATCCGATCAGCTGCTAACACTATCATGTTTTTAATGCAAGCCACTAACTACGACAACAGAAAGTAACATGATTTTCCTGAGAACTGTAGTTTGTTTGTTTTTTTCCCCTCCATGGCTCATGGCTCCCAGGATTTTATGTTTAATAGGAGGCCCGAAATTGTCATTTGAGCTCCCTTTTTCCTCTTCTTCCCCCTCGCTTTCACGCTGATCGCCATTTTGCTTTCTGTAGCCTCATGAAATCAAGCGTGAACAGGACCGTCAGGAGATCGTGCACATTGTGAATTCAACTGGCCGTGCGGTGGTAGATTGCAAATTGCTGTGAAATAATACTATTGTATAGCGATCTAGCCAGAGAAAACAAATCAGAGTCTGGTATCAGCGACAGAGCGGAGTGCGCGGGATTCGTGCCCGCTTGCTAATTGCAAGTTCTGATAGCGATCATGGCGCAGCACCGGTCGATCAACCGCTGGCTAGAACCCTATTTGGTGATATTAATCTAATCAGATTTGGGGGCTCTGAATTTTGAGCAAATGACCTTTCTCTTTTGCATCATGGTCCAATCTTTCAAGTTGATGTGAAACAAAATGTGGGATAGAATCATTTTATTGTTTAAAAATAAAAATCAGCCTCAGACTAATGTCGATCTTTCTGCTTCCTGTAAATCCACAGCCAGGTTATGCTCAAACGTTGGCTATGCATTTGTGCATATGGAGAGGAAGGAGGATGCCTTGGCAGCAATCGAGGCGCTCAATGGGACCATGTTCAAGGGGCGTCAGTTGGCTGTAGAGCTGTCCAAAGCCCAACCTTTGATCAACCAGATTGTGACAGCTGGAAATTCGACTAGCCCTGCAGGTGCTCTAACAGCAGCTGATGATGAAAAGGCTTTTGTTTTTCAAGTAATGAAGTGAAGCTTACGTTAGCATCATATTTTCTGCAGGTGGCAGAGAGGGTCTTCTTCCCCGACCGCCTCCATCACTAGAGCATCACCAGAGTCAGGCAGCTGTGCTTGCTGCAGCTGCAGCCGCTGCCGCTGGACTACCCATACAAGTAAGCAGATTCTCTAGCAGGATGTCCACTTGGCATTTGAAGCCTCTTAGTCATGGTTTTTCAAATCTAATGAATATTACACCTCAAATTTTTTTAGTAGACTTATTTTCATTCAAACCTTTTGTGAACTTTGATTTGAACTTCCTAGATTACACCATTGAGTTTAGACAGATTAGATTTGAGCATTTTCCTCTTTCATTGCAGGTTCAACAAAGTGTCCATAACTCATTCTACAACACCACATCCTTTGATCCCACCTATGCTGCCCTTAAAGGGATTACCAGTTCCAAAGGTGCAGATGGAGTCATATACGGAGCTCTTGCCAGTCAAGTGTATGGATCTGTCGCTGACCAAGTGTTTCAGGAGCTATCAAATCACAATTCTGGATTAAGCGCACCTGAAGAAGAGGTGGAGCCACAGACTACACCTGATCCAACCACACTTTTCGAAGCAGCAAGAGCCAAGTTCTTTCAGGAAGGACAGAAGGTCTGTTAATATTGGAGTAAAAATATCTTGTGTGCTTCTGTGTCTATTGTTGTGTCTCAAAAAGTGACCTGTTTTGTGTGCATTTGATTCAAGGTTCTGGCAGAGCAGCAGGCAGGAAGAAAGGCAGCATCTTCAGATAATGAGCGGGACCGCAGTCCAATAAGAGGAAATCGAGCCCCTCTCCTCCCTGACCCTGTTCCGGGTTCCTTTGCTCAGATACGACCCAAACGACGCGCCCTGCTGCCAACACCACCCGGAGCACCTGAAGAACCTGCCGCTGCCACCGCCACTCCTGAAGGAGCAGATCCTGTTGCGAGGTACACATAACTTTTAAGTAGCTAATAGAGCTAGAAGAAAATTAGGTTTAATTCAGCTTAGGCTCATATTACAATAAGTATAGTAGTAAAACTCACAGTGGTTTATTTACATAGTTTATATAAAATGCAAAAATACAACTCGGATTTGATTTTTTTTAGACTAATATTGATGTTTGCGTGCTTTCCTCTGCTTACCTGTTTGTCAACTCTCACCTTGACTCAAGGTCGTATACAGAATACTACCAACAAATGCATCAGTACCAACAGTATCAACAGTACCAGCAACAGTACCAGTATCTCCAGTATGCCTACACCAATCCTCCTCCTCCACCACCTCCTCCGCCTCCACCGGCAACTACACAGGCACCGGCTTCCACCGCAACCCCTGCACCCCCAGGGACATACGCAGCACTCCCGACATATGGTGCATCTGAATCCTATGCAGCCCCAGGAACATACGACACTCCAGGAGGTTATGACGCCTCATCGGGGAGCTACGATACTTCATCTGGGAACTACGACGCCTCGTCTGGGAGCTACGACGCCTCAACCGGCTATGACACATCTGGAGGCTACGGGGCACCAGGAGCATATGATTCATCAGGAGCTTACGCAGCAGGAAGCTACTCCACCTCCACACCGTATGAGCAGACACCCGCACACGGGCAACCCATGCCCCAGCGCCACGATTACCCTTACCACACGCCAGAACCCCCTTATCGATAGTCCCACCCCCCCCACGCGCTACTTACACACTGCAGATGTGTGTGCGTGTGAGTGTGTGAGAGTGTGCGTGCACGTGCGCGAGCATACATAAGGGACAGTTTAAAGGGGAAAAACAAGAGAGGGGGCAAGGTTGTGATTCAGATGTGCTTTAAATCAGAAGCATCTTCCATGTTCTCCATCTTGGTTAACCTGTTTCAGCTAGTTGGCCTCTCAGTGGATGGCTACTCAGTTAAGTGGGTGACTGTGAGCTCGCAAGGTCTCGGGAATAGTGGAGATGAGGGAGGCAGCTGATACTGGAGTATTGTCAAAGCATTTATAGTTTCTGTTAGACGTTATAGGGGCACAGCTGGTTCCTTGTTAAATGTCAAAGCTTAAATTTTGCCTGGAACAAGGTCAGACTCAGAACTTAGTTTTTTGTCACTTTAGAAGAGCTTTCTGTTTGGCGTCAGGTAAAAGCCTCTTATAAACTCCACATAAACAATGTGTGCCTATTCTTGCTGCATAATGAATTGTGCAGTCTAGCAAATTTTTAACTACATCATCACATGGCAAAAAATCAAACCGGTCAAACTGGGACTATATGGATTTATTGATTTTCAGAAACACTATATACTCTACAGGCCCATGATATTGATTCATAATAGTTGAGTTTGGCAGCTGCGAGTTAAATTGCTGTTTAGCTGTATTGCTTTATACTCATTAATGTTTCTATGATTTTTGTCCCCTACCTTATATATCAGTCGGTGTTTAGGAACCGTCTCTCTGTATAATGCTGTGCAGTTAGGCAGCTCCTCAAACTGCAGTCTGCCATGAAGACCACAAAGTTGACTGGGCACATCTTTAACAATAACAAAGTAGAAAAGCCACTACTTGTGGCTTTTGTGGAGTATATAACAAGGCTTAGTTTGAATTCAGTTGTAGTGATGCTTTTGTAACAATAAGCCTGTTTGAGCCGACATGTAACTTCTACACACAATAGAGCTCGATGAGGAGGAAAAGCAGAACTGAGGTAAAAGTAGGTTTGAGCGGTGAAGCAAATTGATTGTTGCATTTAATGTGGAAACTTGATCTGGTACAGATTGAAAACGTGTTGTTAAATTGACCAGATTGGCTCTGAAATAATGTATCAGACTGGTTTCACCTAAGCCCCTTACAGATATGGGATATATAACATCAGTCCAATTGACAGCACTCTGATGTTATACAGACATGGGTCATTTTTACGTTAATGTTCCTCATGGCTTCATTCAGGGATGCCATCAGTAGTGTTAGAGGCAGCCTTTTCTCACTGGTGTCACTGGGCATTGTAAGTATCACTCTGTAGAGTGTGGCTTTACTTGTGAACATTTGTTCTCTCCTTCATTGTCACTACCAGCAGGGTTTCTCTGATTTTGAGTGTTTGGGCTGCTGAGTGAGCTGCTCCTCCCACACAGGCTCAGAGAAATGTTTGCGGCTTCTGGACTGAATAAAACAAAAACCCATCAAAGTGTCTTATATACTTTATTACTGTTTAGGTCCTTCTCTCACAAGCTAATTGATGACCGCATGTGACAGCATACATTCAGACTAAATCTTACTGGGCAGATCCAGTTAGGTTGCTGTCATAACTTTTACAAAAAGTGACCAGGGTACTCATTAATCAAGCATTAAGATGTTGTCACAGTAATGGACAGGTATGCATGTCTGAAAGGGGTTTTAGCTGACAGGTGTAGTATTATCTAAAGAATTTAAACTTAAAAAAATGTTTTTGGGCTGTTGACATGAAAACATTTCCTGAGCCAACACGTTGCTGGCAGAGTGAGAAGAGTGACTCTGTGGTAAATTTCTAGGCCATCCTGCTACCATAGATGGGTTGGACTGGTTTTTGATGGATATTAGCAGTGTGTGAATAAGCCTGCTTTATGTTTCATTGATATTTTTGAGCAGTGTTGATAAGAACAGGCTAGAATCACAAGAGTGCATGATTTCGGTTGAAGTAGATCATTTGGAGCAATTTATTATAATTTACCTTGCTTTTTCCCCCTCCCATGGCTTTCTGTATATCTTGATGTCTGTACAAACAAAAATACGTTCCAAATATATCCTGTCGGTTTTGCTTGAAAGGTCAGTTTTTGCCTCTAAACGTCAGAACAGAGTCATTCACACTTCGTTCCTTCTCTCTTTGTTTCGAATGCATCCACATCCTTCTCTGATTATAAGCATATTCAGTTGGATTCAGTCACTCGATACGATGTTTTTGTTGGTTTTGTATATATTTGAATTTATAAGAGCCAGGAGGAATGTCAGCAAGTGATGCATGACCAAAGCAGTTAAGAGAATTTGAGCAAATATAATTGTTTTTAGTTTATTTTTAAATTTTTTTGGACATTTTCCATCATTTTCTTTATTTGAGTCTCATCAGCTATTGTCATCTCTCTGCTGTCACGGATAGCTGTGGTGATTTTATGGGAAAGAAAACTTACAAATTGGTACCCATATAAATATTTAAAATGATTCCAACCAATATTTGGTAGGAATATTGACTGTTAAAAACATAGTGATTGTATTTAACAGTTGGAGGCCTGATCTAGTTGGACAGTTCTGTTGTACCTGACTCTTAAAAAGAGGCATCTGGTTTGGATGGCAGGAAGGGATTACAGTTGTACTTGTAACTTGTAGTGAGTGGTGGTGAGCTGTCGTAGCATTGGCACGTGAACTAAAGAGAGAAAGCAAGTGTATGCTTTGCTGAATTCATTGCAGCAGCGTGTGGCTGATGTGTGTGTCGTAGGGCTTTCGACTGAGCGGGTGACGGTCTTGGTGCTGCTGGTGATGTGAAAGTCATTTTGGATTTTGAAAAGACCGCTGACTTTTTTTACCCCCCCGGGCAGAAGTGAGAAGGCTCAATGACCTTTCCTTTTCTCTTCTGATCTCACCAGAAGCGCACACGGGCTTTCTCAGCATCCATATTACACCTAGACAGTTTCCATCTAGATGCATTATAACTAAGTTCAGAGCATATAATTCATAATAGACTACACATGTAGTGCAGATAATACTAATGTACACCTGATTCTTCCTGCATTCTATGACTTACAGTAGTTGCTTCAATGTGATTGTACTACACATTAGCTACTCATATTATTTCTTATTCAGCACCTGAACCAATAGCGCTGTTTGATTTTAAGTGACACACAGCCTCTCTACATTTCCACATTATTCCACCTTCTCCATGTGAACTGTTAGTTGCTTGCCTTGTTGTTGCTGCTGCTCCAGCCACCTTCTTCCTCTTGCTGATTATTGCAGCTAGAGTGGGAGGGAGCCAAACTGAGCCCTTGCCCTGGACGTACGGCACACGCAGCTGTAGCGTGGGATGGGGAAAAAAGCAGCGTTAGGCCTGAAACTGCTGTGGACGATGGGGGGTCCCCCCACTAAGGTAAACACTCAGACCACACACTCCTGCCCCTCCCCGAAACATGCCTACACACTCACCAAACACACACATGCAGTACAGATGCTCCTGTGTCCATACTTCTTACTCCTGACCTGCCTTCAGGGATTCAGATTTCTCCGGGTTTCGGATTTTTGTTTTGGAGATGCATCTTCCATCCTTTTTAACGGAAGATTCCCCCTTTGTTTTTTTTTGTTTTTTTCCCCCCAGTTTTTGATTTTCCTGTTCACATCCCTACATTTCCCCCTCCCCCACCAAGTTTTCTCTGCTCATACATTCCTGCTCCTAAAGTGACCACTCTCACACTTTTTAAGGACATATTTACCACCTTTAGTTTAAATCTGAGCGCTCTCTGCAGCAGGCATGTTGTTGTAAGTACGTCCTGTTTCAGCCTGTCACCGAAGAGTACCAAGCAATCACAGCCAGAGTCGGGGACTTTTAGATCGATGGGTTGTGTAGTTTTTGTAAATGCGCCCCTGTGGCCACTTCGGGGTTAAGTGCCTTGTGTAAGAGCACACTGTTTAGGGCCTTCACTTCAGACTTGAATGACCTGGATCGGTTGCTGGTTCGACGCTCGACTCCCCATCTCAAAATGATTTTTGATGCCACATTCAACTTGTGTGAATGACAATAAACACGGATACGACCATGTTGTTTTAAATTACATTTTGTCCTATGTCCTATGTTTAATTATCAATAAAATGAATTTCAACTGAACTACACCTTTTCCGTGTGAATATTTGAAGATGCAAAGCTTGGCCGGATTCACCATTTGAACTCTCAGGGTTCAGCAGCAGATGTTGTTTTATTCAATTTTTCTTCCAAAAACTTCAATCTATGCTTTTCAAATAAAAACCAATAATCTGATAACAACCCAAACCTGATAATTCAGTCTTTTTAATATACAAAAGTAGTTGAAGGTATGGGACTTCCACCTGCAAACAAGACCTTTTCACGGATACTCGCTGAGTTTCATGCCCTCAACAGCAATAAAGTTTACAGATGGACACTACAGTACTGCATGAGTGTTTTGAAAGCAGTATACACAAATACATTGAGGTAATATGAGGAGTAGGCCTATGTATGTAAATGGGCAAAAGTGGAACAGTGAAGGTGAAACTGCAGAGACCTCATGCACCATTCATTGGAATAATGGTATGGATATGCAGCAGTTTCTACTCTGGCTTCCAGCAGTCCGATTAGTTTACGAAGTAGCTTCACTGATGAATACAAACATTTGTTTCCAGTTGACTATGCAGTGAGTAAATTGGGAATTTTCCATTCTAGGCAATGCTAGAAGCAACCCATTGTTAAACATACACTTTAAAGGGGATCTATTGTGCTCATTTCCATCTCTGTATATTTATCCTTAGACTCTACTAGAGTAGCTTTCACAGTTCAAAAATAACCCCCAGCTACCTTTATGCCAGGCTTCTCAGACTATCCATTGTCTCAAAAAATGGGGGGGCTTGACTTGAACTTTTTTGATGCTCACTTCATTTTTATGAAAGTCATGTTTAATATGAGCATCCACAGTTGAAACATTATCTTTGTGCATGACAGAAAATGAGGAAAAGCAAAATAGGTCTCCTTTAATTTAAATTCACCTTTTAAATCTTTTGTACCATTAGAGTGCAGGTAAAAAAAAATATATATATTGTGTGCACTTAAAGTGGGGGTTCTTTTTTTATTGTATTTATATGGAAAGCCAAAATGTCTCCTAAAGGCTTGGCTTTCAAAGCTGAGAAACTTTATTCAGGGGGCTTTTAGAAAGTCCCACTCCAAATAAAATACTATAGCTACTAGTTTGTCTCATAGACTTTATGGTGTGTCCCTTAATTTACCTTAGCAGGGCAGAGGAAATGTGAGTATATTAATAAACTACTTATTGAAGGGGGAAAAAAAAGGCATGACCAGCAGAGGTGGCATGGTAATGCTACAGATTGTTAATTTACCCAACTGCATTAACACAGTTGAGCTGAAAATGATGTAATTGATCTCAAATCCACTTGCCCACATCTGTACACTTTCTGGCCCTAGTTTGCCGAAATTGTTCCAAACACAGCTGAAGCATCTCATGGACTTGAGGACTGGCTTATGGGAAACCAGTCTGTGCTTCAGGGTATGACTAGGAACTGATAAGCCTAGTTTATGACAACATACAGGACGAGACTGGGCAAACACATGAAGAACACCACACAATGTGGACCAGACCAAACACACATTACAGTACTTGGACTTTCAATCACAACCTCCCATGATGCTGCTGGCATAAGTATGAAAAAGGAGCAAGCATTCAAACACACGTATTGAAAATAGCAACGCTTTAATAAAGAGCGATTTTACAAGACTGCAATGTCTAGCTAGCTAGGTGATAATTGGCATTGACATCCATGATGTTTTACAGAGATGCAGATATGGTAACTGGGTTTGAAGTTTGATGGGTTACTTGCAAGTTGCATTTCTGCATGCGAGGCAGCCTTCAAACAGTTACAGACCCTACATTGTAAAACAATTGATTATGAATGTCAATGAACGTTCATGTCAAGAGGTAAGTAAAAAATCTCATGGAGAAATTTCCTTAACATTTTCCAAACACACCGGTAAGTGAGAGTTCACACAATGGTCATGCTTTTACCGGGCACACAAGCCAATAAAAAGACGACACTTAATCATGCAAAAAAGACAGTTTTTTTGTCTCTAAAAATAAAAGAATGGAAAAAAATCCTTTGAGTTCTGATATCATCCATCCGTAGTGACTTTGAATAAGAAGAAGCTGCGCTTTGATGATGACTTTGGTGCAAAAAATGTTCCTGTTTTGAAGAGGACAGACCCTGTCCTGTCCACTTCCTTGATGAAGACACTCTTGGTATAGACCAGTTGTGATAGTTTACCCATAAACCCCAACCCTCCCAACCCCTTACTCCTCGAGATGGACACAAACATCACAAACATCAACCCCTACCCACCCCACCCATCCCTGGATGATGACACCTTCAAAATACAACCATTCAAACACGGATACAGCAATAAATTGTCCCACGTACAGTACGTCATCCAATGGGGCTTCGATCACTTTACAGAGAGAGCACGTCTAAAAACACATGAACAGCATTACCTATATACAGAGGACACAGTAACAGTCAGAGGTTGGCCCAGAATGGATCGAGCTCTGTTGTGGGAGTGAAGTGCACAATGAAGAGATCATTCATCTGACAGAGAACGACAAATAACTGCAACAAGCAGTAATGGAACGACAGTTTTCCAAAGGAAATATCCAAACCCCAGCTGACCTCTTATGTTTATGTTCATTCAAAAGTGAAATCTCAGAGAATATCTGCCTGCTCAGTGATGATTTCTAGCACAAATCTAACTACTGGTTGTTGAGCTGTAGCTGCGGTGAGACTGATTTTTACACAGCCAGCAGTTACAGGTGTGATTCTCTGATGGTTTTTGTTAGAAATCACCTGCCTGTGCAGCTCCAGCTGTCTGGAGAAGTTTGCTTCAGGCTCACTTTGAGATTCCAGATCTGACGACGCAGGGCTTTTTTTTTTTTTTGGCGTTTTTCAGCAGATGAGTGAACCTAGAGCCACCTTAAAATGATGTGGTGTTGTACAGACACGGGCACAATAACACTCATTGCTAAGTTAGTACGAGCTACCGTCTAGCTAGAGATATGCCATCTCTAACCGAGGAACATGACCCTGTTTGTTTCTCTATGGGAAGGCATGTGCACACAAACACACATACAGTACATGTACATAGAACAGACACAATCAATAAAAAAACAACTTCATACCCAATCAATTATTGCCCCTTTCGACTGTACATCCCAGCAATGATTTTAGGTTTTTGTGCAGCAGAGCATTGTCCTCTCTTTGAAGGTTTGTGCTATATATATTTATATATATATCATCTGACTGTGGGTCTAACTTGACCTTGGAACTCCTCAAAAATCCACATTAACATTTAATGTCTCATTAGAGCCTCCCCGTCTCTGACTGTCCGAATTAATCTTTGCGCCGTCGCTGCAGGTTTTGCTCGGGTCGTGATCGACAGACATTACCCTCAGCTGCTTTCCAATGCTCTGACGTCTCTGACTGACCTTTAGCTGTCCTGCCCATAAACGTTCACTCTACATTAATAACCCCCTTCTCAGTGGTTGCCTTTAAATCCTCCCAGTGGAGGTGAGACTTCTGCTTCAGTAATTACTCTTATCCAGTGTTTCTGGATGTGAAAAGCACTTGACAGGAGACTAATTTTGGACAGGACAAATGCTCAGGACAGGGAGGATATCATACAGTTGGGAGTTAGACCATTTCTGATCGGCGAGATTGAGAATCACCTAACGTCAACTCACCTCTGTGTGGCTCAGTGCATGTTTCACTACTTTTAGAGCAGTTCAGGTGTTAACAGAACAGGTTAGCAAACAAACAGGAAAAAAAAAAAACACATGTTCTGTACAGAAATCTCATGTGGACACGCAAGAACACTACAGCAGAAAAAGCTTCTAACCAGGCTACAGATGGGCAGATAAGACTGTAATAAGGTTCAATGATATTGCACGGCTATAGAAGAGGGCAAAAAAATAAAACACACAATGTGTAGCGGGGGTTTGTTTACATCCAAATGTGATGCCTGGGTCTGGCTCAGTGCTTTCATTAGTTAGTTCCAGTGCAGTAACACGTTGGTACCTGGCAACACATTAATGACATCAGGTACCAAAAGAGAAACACACACAGTAACACACCCTACACAGCTCCACATCCATCCACAATCACACAAGCATGTCAATTGTATTACGCCCGATTCTCAGAGTGAAATTGGCAATTAAGAACAAATGGGGCTCATAAAAAGACTCAAATGGATGCGTGGATGCAGCACGCTGAAATGTAGAAAAAGGAGCAGGCGCACACGCACACACATACACACACGCATTGAAATCAATAACTTCTGACATCGGGAGATGGATGGATGGATGACACGTTACCGGGAACCAATCTGAACAAGATGCTAAAAATCACCTACACAGAAATACACCCTTGGCAAAGGTCACATAGAGTAAAGTGCCAGCAAACGATCCAATCAGAGAAAGAGACGCATGTCCAAGTTTGATTCAGTTGAGAGATGCGGGTAAGCCTTTATACAGGAAATTATCAGTATGAGGGGGTAGGGGAAGTGGCCAAAGAGCTTCTGCACTTCCACAGAGCTGTCAGTCTTCATAGTGTCATCACAGGTCGTAATTGCCATTTGAACTGGCAAATCAAGCAGAGGATGAGTGGGACTAATGCAGAGCCTCTGGTGCCCCAGCACTATAGATTCAAAGACAGAGAGATCAGTAGCCACACGGAGAGAGGAGAGGAGATTTAGAGGGTCAGGTGACATGGAAACTGACATCAGCATTTCAACTTCTATCCATCCTCTTGTCCTCTCTCCTTCTTCCTCTCCCCTCCCTTTTCCTCTCTGCCCTCTCCTTTCTTTCTCCTGCGCTGGATTTGGTTCTGGATTTGCGTTCGCTGTCAACTCTTTCTCTCCATCTCTTTCCTCTCGCCTTCTCTCTCAGCTTTGCTGCCATGGTTACAACATCATCCCTACATGAAGTGCATCTGCAGAGGACAGGAGGGGGGGTGTAAGAGTAATTTAGTTCAACAAAACAGCTCATCAAGTGTTCAGGCATCTATTGACAAGCATATTACCTGCCGCAGTGCCAAGAAAACAGCTTCTCAGAGCAGTGATTGTTCAGTAAGCAATTATATTACTCTGTTATGTTTTGAATAATTGGTCAAAATATACTTGTTTGTTCCCCTGAGAGTCTTGTAGCCTTGGCAGCTGATGATTGTTCGAAGTCAAACTTTTTTTTTTTCTTCACGCTTTCTGGTCAATTTAAAAATTATCTGACAACTACTTGAACACGGCTGATGACTCCTAGAAGAACAGCTATGAACAAGTGCCTCAGTTATTCCTGTAAACTTGCAGAGGCATAGATTTTGTATTTGTATCAAAGCTGGTTGTTCCTGTGTGGGCATACATCAGTTTAAGATGTGCAATGCAGCCCGTTTAATGTCGTGCTGAAATCATTTAAATAGCTCCTATTACTTCCCAGTTTTCTCCTTTGTCTATTTCTGTTTCAATAATCTACTTTTCTCAGAAGCTTCGCATTGAAAACCATAAATGTAAGAGCTGCCCAATATTCAGCGCTGATTTAGTTTGGACAGTTTCTCCATCCACACACAGCCTCCTTATTACTGACTAAACATTTAGTTTTTGTTTTGCATTAGCCATATCTGTAATAGCACCGCTCCCACTTCAACAAGCCAGTTTTGAAAACATGTTTTCTACTGTATTGTGACTGCTTTCAAATTTGCTCTGTGTGGTGTCAGATTATCTATAATTGGTAGAGTGAGGGGAGAAAGAAAAATACAAAAAAAAAAACAGAACCCAGACAGACTGCATCTTGATTTTTGGTTATTAAAGAAACTGACAGCTTGAAAAATGTCTTTAGTTTCTTACATGTGGCTTGCATGTGAATACTGATACTTTTTCCAGAGGTTGGTTAGCATTAGCATTAAAAGTGGAAACACAAGTAAAAGAACGTACCTGCCAGCACCCCTAAAGCTTCTCACTTAACATTTTCTATCTTTTGTGAGGCCAAGCTGTGCGGTTACAGAGGGCATTACATGCTGTATGTTTTGGAGACTGCCTTGGCCACTGAAGAGTATCCCATTTCTCTGCCTTGACAAACTCTTGGGTTGCTTTCGCAGTTTGCTTTGGCTCTTCATCCATTTGCACTGTGAAGTGCTGTCTTATCAGTTTTGCAGCCTTTGGCTGAAGCTGAGCAGAGAGTATAGCCTGGCACACTTCTGAATTCATCCTGCTGCTTCTATCAGCAGTCACATCATCATTAAGCACAAGCGACCTGGTTTCACTGGCACCCATTCATGCCCATGCCTCACATGTGTGTTAATGTGGCACGCTTTGGCTCATGAGCCATTTCTCTCCTCCTCCATACTTTTTTCTCCATACTCTGAAACTGTGCAGGCTCTTCTAGACGTTTCCTGGCAAAGTCGACTGTGGCCTTTGTGTAACCAGTGGTTTGCACCTTGTTTTAAAGCCTCTGTATTCACATTCATGAAGGCATCTCTTGATTTTAGACCTTGACAGTGATACACCTATGTCATCGAGAGTATTCTTGATGTTTTGAAGTTGTTTTTCTTCACCATGGAAATTATTCTGTCATCATCCATTTTAGTTGTCTTCTGTGGTCTTTCAGATCTTCTGGTGTTGCTGAGCGCATTAATTCTTTTTAAGAATGCACCAGATTGTTGATTTGGCCACCCCTCAGGTTTTAGCCATCACTCTGATTGGTTTATTTTGTTTTTTCAGCCTATTGATGGCCTCCCTCACTTTCACTGACATCTCTTTGGGCCTGCTATTTAAAATTACAATGAAAATTGAACACTTTCATCTTCAGCTTTCACGTCTTTTCAAAGAACAAAGGAGCAGGAATCACCTGTCAGTGAACTGTACAATTCATTTTGAGCCTCTGAAAATAGGAGACTATGTATAAAAATGGCTGTAATTCCTAAAAATGTTCATCCAAAAATGTTTGTTAAACCCCTAAGCTGAGAGTCTGCACTTCTATCACATCTTGATTGTTTGATTTAAAATCCACTTTGGTGGTGTGCAGAGGTAAAACTACAAAACGTGTCTTTGTGCAACAAAATCATGGTCTTAACTGTAGACTGCCATTCAGATAATGTCTTTTTCAAGGATATCCTTGCTTATTTCAGACAATGCCGTTTACCACTACATGAGATGGTCTCCATAGTGTCCATATGCCATGCCCCTGTCCCAGCGCACCTGTACACTCTCTGGTATGTTCATTAACATTTCTATTTGTCTTTGTGTGTGTTTGTGTTACCTGTGTTCCTGGGATGTGTCCAAAAGGATTGGTGGGTCTCAGGACAGGCTGGTTATACATGACAGGCTGTGGGGGCATCATGGGAATGCCCCCCATCTGATGATTCATCTGAGGAGGGAGCTTATCAGAGCACAGGTGAGTGCAGGTAGAGAAAGAGAAGAGTATGAGGGGCGGGGAGTAAACAGAGCAGTGTGGATGGAGACCAAAAAAAAATTTAGTATTTAGAGTATAAGTGAAAGATTTCTGACTGCAAGACAGAGATAAGACTGGAAGTCATTCTTTACCATTCCATACACAGGCACTTGGGGTGTCGTCATAGGAAAAGCCATTGGTGCTGGAGCCTGTATGGAAAAAACAGGATACTTTTTAATCTTGACCAAAGAAATAAACATAACCCTGATACTGTCAGGGTTTATTTTATGATATCAGGGTAATTCCTTTCTAACCTGTCGAAGATGTGCCACGAAGAAGGGCAGTTTTTATTTCATTTTCTCAAACATTCACATTTATTTTGCCTCTTGCAAAAACAGCTCAACATTTAAATAAACCGAATCGAGATGACGCCACAAGGGATGAAGCAACAATGCTAAGACAGCACAAAATGACAAATAATTAAGCAAGCAAAGCAGTGGCGTTTTGGGGGCTGTCGTGTGCAAAAAGAGGAACGAAGGGAAGGTGAGCTGAAGAAACTTACATAGCCAGTATAGATCATCCCATTCTGTCAAGTTAAAGAAAAGAGAGAAAAGAAAAAGAGTTAAAGAATCTAATAAGGTTCTGCATACCACAATTAAAGCCATGCTCGTTCTTTATCTGCAAACGTGGAGAAGATAAAGTGGAACTTTTTCGCACATTCCTCGTGTTAAAATCGTCTACTTTCTACTTTCCATTCAAGCCGGGGCCACCATCTTTCCAAACCATTTGCTGAGAAAATGAGCAGTTTGAGTTGAGGGGTCAATCAGTCCAAAATTAAAAGGATGAAACCAGACTGAATTGAAGAGACGTGCAGATAATTGGCATGGAGCACAAAAGGCACAGACATATTTGGGAGCTCCTTCAGAAGTACTGATGCACTCAGGGAGCTGGACACGGCCTTGCTGCCAATCTTCTCAGCGGTCACTTGGTGTCTTCCACACAACCACAATTAAGAGACATCTGTGAGACTTTTGTGAGGACAAATCCAACTGCTCACAATGTCAGTTTTTATCTTTTTATTATAAAACACTCACGAGCGCATACAAAGGTAAGTTTTATTTTCATTACCTTATCTCATTGTAAAAGTCTGCTGGCCAGTAGGGAAACGCTAATGAGCAAACCGACTATACAAGGAAGCTAGAAACTTTTTCGGCTTCTTGGCCATCCCACTGGAGCTAATCCATGCATTTAGAAATGCCCTGAGATCCCTCATCCACTTAGAGCTAGCTCTGGTCTGCAGAAATTTATGTATGAAATTATGCTGTAATCCCAAATTACCAAACTAACTGGAGAATGGGGAAGCTGTTAATAAAGCAGAAATCTTCACACCCATACTGTCTTGAGAAGAGGTCTAATCAAGCAGCATAAAACAAAAAACAAAAAAAGCTCACGTGTCAGAGGGACTGTAAGTGCAGCACAGTGCCCCAGGACTTTGATGACAAGCACAAAATCTTGCACACAATTCAAAGTAAGCGCAGCATTTATTTTACCATCTGAGGGACCGGCATGGGTGCAGGTGCCATGGGATGGGTGGTGTGAGTCCAGTTGGTACTGGCGCACATGGTCTTCGATTGCCAACCACTACCCCCCATCGGCTTCTTCTCTACGAGCTGACTCCACTGGAGCTCTGGCCTGATGCATAAAAACACACGCAATCTAACAAGCGCATTTACAGGTGCACTGATGATGCAAAATCATGAGCTATATGAGAGATCCAACAGCAGTCCTTTGCCTGTGGCTCAGCTTTTGATTTATGGCAAACCCACTCACTTTTTAGCTGGCGTCCCCCCAAACTGCAGGTCTGGGAGAAGAAAAACACAACATCAGTTGAAAGGGAGACACACACAGCAAGAGACGGCAGACAGGGAAAAATGAAGTGATGACTGAAAATTTGGAAAGAGACACATTTTGTACTCACTGCCAACAAGGTTGGCTAAAGATGAGTCCAAATCATTGGGCAACATCTTCCCAGAGTGCAACGGGGCTCCAGGACTGTGAATTTGAGTGGGTGGGGATGGCTTTAGCAAGTCACCTGATGTCCACGGGTAACCATGGTAATGTGAAAGGAGAGGAAATGAGTCAAAAGCATAAAGCAACGAGCCGTCACTGCCAAAGCATAACCAGCTTTAAGTGTGTGCTTATTTGTGTGTGTGTGAGAGTGGGAATTTACTTTCATGCTTCATTGTATGTTAACATGATTATGTGTGTGTGTGTGTGTGCGTGAGTGCGTGTAAAGTCCTACCTCCCCAGGCATTGTTATTGTTGGGTACAGTGTGTGTGTGTGCGCGTGTGTGTGTGCGTGTGTGTGTGTGTGTGTAAAGTCCTACCTCCCCAGGCATTGTTATTGTTGGGCAGAGTGTGTGTGGTCTGGATGGGGGTGAAGTTAGGCTGCAGGGTGAACAGCTCACTAGTCAGGTTTGGCACACTGCAGGAAGGAAAATGCAGTGCTGAAGCACAGTTTTGTTTTCCACTTTATTCTAAAAATGTAAAGGCTAAAGGCTTCTGGTTAAAGGTGTAGGGTAACAGGATAAAATGAAATAAACATTTCTGACATGTAACAAATATTACTGCCACAAAACAAATACTTCACTTTTTCTGCAGTACATAGAAGGCTTTTTTTTTTTTTTGTCAGTGTATAAATTCCTATAACCTCAGATGACAGACTCACTGGTTGTTGACGGGTACGACAGGTGAGTTAGAGAAGAGATCTGTGGCCCCTCCACTGCTGTTGGCACTGCCCACCGATTGGGTGCTGGGTGACACGTTGGGCGTCTGAATGTCGATCACTTTATGACCGTCCTCCTACACAGAATGCATCAACAGAATGTAGGTGATTTTGTTTTTGGTTAGTACGATACACTCACTGGTCACTATGGACATGGTTTAGCAACAACACTCAGGTAGGCTGTGGTGTTCAAACAATGCTCATTTGGTTGTATGGGGCCCAAAGTGCATCAAGAAAATATCCCCCACAGTATTACACCACTGCCAGCCTGAAACATTAATGTAAGGCAGGATGGATTCATGCTTTTATTAGACGTTTTCTCAATCTTGACTATCCAATTTTGGTGAACTTAACCTCAGTTTCTTGGTCTTAGCTGACAGGAGTGGCACCTGGTGTGGTCTGCTGCTGTAGCCCATCCAATTCAAGGCTGAATGTGTCACACATTCAGAGATATTGTTCTGCATACCTTGGTTGTAACAAGTGGTTATTTGCCTTCATATCAGCTCTAAACAGTCTGGCCATTCTCCTCTGACCTCTAGCATGAGGAAGGCATTTTCTGGATCTGCCGGTCACTGGAATGTCCTCTTTTTCAGACCATTCTCTTTAAACCCTAGAGATGGTTGTGCGGGAAAATGAGCAGTTTCTGAAATACCAATCTGGCGCTAACAACTATGCAATGCTCAAAGTCACTTAAATCACCTTTTTTCCCCATTCTAATGCTCAGTTTGAAAACCAGGTCATCTTGACCACATCTACATGCCGAAATTTATGTAAATGAGTTGCTGCCATGTGACTGGTGGATTTGATAGTTTCATTAACGAGCACTTGAACAGGTATACCTAATAAAGTGGCTGGTGAGTGTGTATTTCCAGGGTTAATCTTCTCTTAAATTGTTAATGCCTAATGACAGCCCAAGACTGTTCTTTGTTTGAGAATAAACTCCACTGCAGAAATGCAGTATTTAGACTGAGAGTTCATTTCTATTCTGTGTGCAGCTCTGTGCGCTATGGGCCAGTAGCTAGAGACAGACAGTGTATTTCACTGTACTGCAGAATTAATGCACTTCTCTATTCAACTATAACAGCAGTGTGGAGGGCCAAATGTCAGGATGCTGTGGTTGTCTCTCTCTCTCTTATTTTTCCAGGAGGCAGGTGCTATGGAGTTCCTCTGCCCTTCTGGAGGGGGGGGTTGTTGGTCCAGTCCAGCGCACCATTTTGTAACCAAGAGAATTTTGTGTGTTTCGCTCATGTCTTTATTTGTGTTTAGTGTCTATGCTACGAAGCTCAACCTTGCTCTCACTCACCTGCATTTCCGGACCAGCCTGCTTGCTACGCTTCCTGGAGATTTCTCACTTACTCCCCTTCACCTGCCTGCCCTCCTGGAAATCTTCAGAGAACCCACCGCAACCAAACACCTCCTCTCAAGGATTGTCCAGCTCCCGCTTGCAATTTTGACCCTCTGTGCCATCTAGGAACTGTCTCTTCACCCACCTATTCCTTAAAGCAAACAATAACTCTCCTGTTCCTCTGCCTAGAGAGACTCACCCACGCCACATGTGTTCTCTTCCTGTGCCGCTCACCAGGGAGCTCGTGTTCTGCAGCAATACACTTCTGGATACAGCTTCAGACATAAAATCTAAGCCACCTTGTGTTTCCAATAAACTGTTTGTAATCAGCTCCTGCCTTCTTGGCCGTGTGCGCACTTAGGTCCACCTTGTAGCTTTGGCTATAGACACAAAAAGACTTAAGACACTGATGTCTACACTGTTCATGCAAGTAAAGGGATTTCAGTGTGTTTTTCTATATAAGGAAAAAGAAATCAGCTAATTTGTGAAAGGCTACATGCACTGGCAACATTGTTGTAGGTAGTATTAGCTGTCCAAAGCTAACCACAGTTTGGGCATGTTTCCTATAAGGTTTAATGCTGCAAATGACTCACCTTGTGTTGCTGCAGTCGGTTGTCCTCTGTCTTGTCTTCCATATGGCTGAGAGAGATCCCCGTGCTGGAGAGAGACGAAACTGCACTGGACAAGGTGCTGGATCTTAAGGTCACACACAGACATACATTTTTATTATCTCTTTAAATGTTTGTTTTTGCTCTTTTTACCGAGATGTTTTTCATATCTCTTTGTTACTTGAATTTCAACAACACAAAGAATCCACTGACACCTTCATAGAAGTGAGGCTGGAAAGTGTTAACAAATCTGCTTCGTTGTCTGGGGACCATCACCGAGAACCAACAGCTGAGATGTTTCAAAGCAGTGGACTGATCAGCTGACTTTAAAATCCCCTAAAGAAACATTACCATGGCTATAACATTTTAAACCCTTAGTTATAACAATAGCAGAAGCAGAGGAAAATTTCATGGCAATGCTAAACTGTATCTCAAGATTGTGTCAGGATATGGCACAAATCTCCATATGTGGACAGATGTTTATTTATATTTATATATTGTATTTATATATTTATGAAACTAAATTGTGATTAAATCTGATCATAAGTATTTAAGCAGGAACATGTTTTATATATTTACGTAACTTCTTCTGAGTGATTTCCTGCTGGTTATTACCGTAGTTATTGAAGTTTGTGACATGCCTGTGGTGTATTTTGCAGCATTCATATGAACAATGTAATCGGAATGATTAATTTTATTAATTGCCAAATTCCCACATTTTATAGTTTGTCGTTTCCAGCTCATTTCCAGTTTCTGGACTTTACTAGCGTAGCTTTACTTGACTCACAGTTTAAAATAATCCTTACTTATACTGGGCTCTGGTGCAGACCTTCAGTTCTCTTTCCATGTCTGAAACAAGCTGTTTTAGTCCATCTCCCTTTAAGGCCAACCTTATTTTTAAGCCAACTATCCCCTAATTGGCACCCCCTCACAACAGCATGTAACTGATCTACTCACATCTAGAGCTGTGTGCCTGAGACTATTATAATAAGGATATTTGCTCTCCTTCTTTTCAAGCCAAGGGTAGAAAAAAAAAACTCTCTGAAAACAAGTCTTAGTTTTGAATGATACGCACACTACATACACTGACCTCATTATTTGAAAATTTGTTTAATATGAGCATCCACCTTTGTATTAATGTACTGTATGCAACAAGGGAGATCCATACATACAGATATGTATGTATAAAAGTCACAATAGTGACCACAGCAAGTAGCTCCACATATTTGATTTGGCAGATTTTTATGTCAGATGCCCTTGCTGACACAAGCCCCAAGGGATCTGTGTCTCCTCCTGGGATCAAACTACAGATCTTTTGCTTGTTAAGCACATGTGTTACCCAGCTTAAGATAAGCTTAAGATAACAAACACAAATAAACCGAGGAACACTTTTACACTTTTTTCCTCTACAATCAATAAATGAAATGTTTCCCCTCATTCCTCCAAAGCTACTGACAGTCACTTCAGCCTTAGCTCGTACTAATTAACAAATGCATGTTAATATGCTACAAAAGAAGGTAAAAATGGTAAAATGATAAAATACAAACTAAATGTTAGTTACAGGACAAACTGTAGAAATCTGGTAATAGTAATATTAGTGGAAGCAGATCAGCAGTAAACCATAGTTGCTGTAGTGCTGGTACTAGCATTAATTGACTGCACCAGTCAATTAATGCAGGTCCAATGCACCATTGGACCTGAGTTGCCTCTTTGTGATTTGATCATACCTGCTGGCAGTGGAGAGGTCCTTGAGCTTCCTGCCTTCCAGCGAGGCTAGATGTTGCTCCAGAGCCTCCAGGAGAGAGCTGGGAGCCTGAGGGGTGGGGTTCAGCACATTACAATCATGGCCAAGTAGGAAAAGTGGGGCACTTAGCTTGCTTTTCCCTCTTTTCCTCACTTTTCATTTCATCTCTCTCTCTTAAACACACACACACACACACACACACACACACACACACACACACACACACACACACACACACACACACACACACACACACACACACACACACA
>JASGAU010286925.1:0-30998 GCA_030220045.1 Australoheros facetus
TTAAGGTGAAACCCTGAGTGACATGCTTTTCATGAAAATTGTTCTATTCCTCCTTCCTCGTTGACTCATTGTACATGATGCACAGCTGTGCGCTGGTACACACAATTTGCCTTAATTGCATTGTTTCTGTATGTCTGTGCTGTACTTACAGAATATGCTAGTGGTGGGTCTCTGTATGAGTACCTTGCCAGTGAGCAGAGTGAAGAGATGGACATGAACCAGATCATGACATGGGCTATACAGATGGCTAAAGGTATGAAGGAAGAATAATCAATAAAAACTGGATTTTACTATCAGGCATCTTAGAGGTAGAAGTACCCACAGGTTATGTACCAGAGAAGAACTACAGCTTTTTGTTTGCCTCTAAATCACTGTCTCCAACTTGTTTGTCCATTCAGCACACTTAACAATTAGATGTAATAAAGTCTGCCACATATTTTTAGAGATAAGGTTTTGAAATAGTTATTTTTCATACCATTTCAGCATTTTCCCCTTAATTTAGCTGCTCGTTTGCTAAAGATCTTGTCTTACACAGATTTTAAGCCCAGAAAATTTCTGCATTAACTGAAACTGGTCAGCAAAAAGAAATGAAAATACATCCAAACCTTGAATATTGTTAAATAAAGATCAAAGTGCTGTAGTTATTTCTTTCAAAATGTCCTTGTTATTAATGCTTGATTTCCTTACAGGGATGCATTACCTACATGCAGAAGCTCCAGTCAAAGTGATTCACAGAGACCTAAAGTCCAGAAATGGTAACACATGATTTAAACCCCATTCAGATTTTTTTTTTAAAGTTGCTTTTGGTACATATGCACATCATGCATATGTACAGTCCTGAATGCTAGGCATTTTCAGTGCTGTACACCATTAACTGGTTTGTATAATGTGGTCTGTTTTACAGTGGTGATGACAGCAGATAAAGTGCTTAAGGTTTGTAACTATAATCTATTTACAAACAAAAAATTCAGGCATGCAGTTTGTGCATCTTTTTAATTACGTCTTTCTGTTGGTATGTCAGATTTGTGACTTTGGAGCATCTAAGTTTCTTTCCCATACCACCCATATGACAGTGGTGGGCACTTTTCCCTGGATGGCTCCAGAGGTCATTCAGAGCCTGCCTGTCTCTGAGACCTGTGACACCTACTCCTACGGTGTGGTGAGTTGGCAGTACTGTGTCAATATCAGTATTGTAAGATCAGGAATGAGTCTTTTTGTAGAAACGATAGAAGTATTGTAGCACTCAGCATTTGTGCTGTAATTTAGCAAATCACAACTAGCGGTACAAGTACCCCAGGGGGTACTGCAAAAGTACCCCTTGGGGTACACGGGCAGATTAGCTCTACTAATCCTAAGAAACAGAAATAACAATTTAATTAAAGAGTTGCGCAGATCAGAGCAAATGTGAGCAGTAAAGTTAATAGTTAAGTTACAGTAATAGACAACAAAGAGGGATGGATAAATGATTAAACTAGATAAGTAGATAAATAAGCAAATGAGTGAATAAATACAGTACTGTGCAAGAGTCTTGAGCCAGTGCTCATTTCTTTATTTTTACTGGGAAAATGGGAAATAGATGCAATGACTTACTGAAACATGTGCAAACATAAATGGAAATACGGAACATAAGACAGAAACCGAGTTTTAATGGGTTTGAAAGTCAATTTTTGGTGTGACCACCATTATTCTTCAGCACAGCCTGAACTCTCTGAGGCAGCTTTCTTGTCATTTCTTTAAGTAGTCTTCAGGAATACCTCTCCAGGCTTCTTGAAGGACACTCAAAGCTCTTCTTTGGATGTTGGCTGCCTTTTGTTCTGTTCTCTGTCAGGATGATCCCATCGGATCCCATCCCACCTGCCAGAATTGGCCAAAAGGCTACTGTAGTCCCTGGCAGGTCAGGTCAGACACTTGTCCAGCTTCCTCAGATTTCTTAAGGACATACTGCACACTGCTGAGATATGCCAAGTTTTCAGTTAATAGCTCTTTGTGAATCACCTTGTTGGTGCAAGGTGACAGTTTGCCAGTTTTATTCTTGGCAAACTGTGTTATCACAGATTCAACTAAAGAAATGGGAACAAATTATATGTTTCTGTGACAGGCTGCTAATAATGAAATGCCTAAAGATACAGTTTAAAATCGCATCTTTGCTATGCTGTCTGTTAATGTGTAGCATGTGTAACACTGATTCATCCCTTGAGTTAGATCCTTTTTTATGAATGATTCAAGGTCATTGTTAGGAGGCTTAACAAGGAAACAACAACAACAAAAAAACCCTCTGAAAATGGTCAGGTTCAAGGATCGGACTTACAGCCAATGTCCAAAGAAAACATTTGAAAAGCCTGGAGAACCATTGCTCAAAAATTTACTTTAGAGTCTGGCTCCTTGGAAGTAAAGTACAAAGAAATGAGGTGTGGCTCAGGACTTTTGCACAGTACTGTAGGTAACTTAAGGCATGTCTAAAGTTGTAACAGGGTGGATAAAAGGGTGAAATGTCTTTTTAAACAACGAGTAAATGAAGTAGTAGCCAAGAGTTTTGAGTGAACTGGCCTGAACAGTCAGAGTGGACAAAAAGTATTTTAAGAATACCCACGTTTTACATAAAGATATACACAAATACATTTCAAACAAGTTTAAAATGAATGAAATTGAATATAAGAAGTTGAGTCCATCTGACAAGCCTTTGCTGCCTCAGGTACCAATAGTACTGATGCCATTTTGTTATCGCTCCTGACTGCATGCTGTTTCCTAACACAGTCTGTTCTGTGGCCAGGTGCTATGGGAGATGCTGACTCGGGAGGTTCCGTTCAAAGGTTTCGAAGGGCTGCAGGTTGCATGGCTGGTGGTGGAAAAACAAGAGGTAACCCGCAAAGAGACCACATACATGCATACACATCTTTTTTGAACATAGTGGAAGCATTTAGACCCACTAGAGTTTGAGTCGACTGGAGGCACAATGTAATGCTCTCATGGTTTCCACTGTGAGCTGGTGAGGCTAAGGCTGAGTATTTTTAGGCCTGATGTCAGTTCTCTGCTCTTGTAAGGCCTGGATACACTGCAGTGGAGCTCGGCCAGACTCCCCCTGGTTAAAACCTTTACGAGCGAGAGAGGCAGAGAGAGTCGGGGGTGGGGGTGGATGGCAGTGATAGGAGAGTTGATTCTTGAGGTTTATAGTGGTAGGGGATGATGGCTACACTGCATCTGTGTTTCAGTTACTAACATGCCCGACTCCCCTGTAAGAGAAACACACGCACACACACACACGCACAAGGACCCAACAAACAACACGGAGAACATGATTCCTCCGTAGCTGCTGGCTCATTTCCAAATACTCTCCCTAAATAACTCTCTCTCTCTTCCTCTTTCCCAGTCTCCCTCTGATTTTCCCCTTCCATTGCTACACCTCTCTTCCTGACCCTTCAGTTTGCCCTCTCTCCACTCTGAGTCGGTGATATTTTAGGATTAATCCCCAGAGAAAACTTGTTTCCATTTACCGCATTGTACTATGGAGATGTCTCGGCCCATGATCTCCAGAGGAATGGTTTTGTTGCTGCAGTTTACACATTAAAGAAAGATAAGCATGAACCAGCTCTACCATTTAGATCGTAAACAATGGGATGGATTGTAAGTTGCTGAAACCTGGAATTATAAACCTAGCACTGTAAACCGATAACCTAGTTTCTTCTGAGAATAGTTCTAATTTCAAAAGACCTGAAAGTCTTTTTTTCACAGTCAGCTTTTCAGCTTATTTAACATAAAACACACAATTTTCTGCTAAAGTTAAACAGTTTTGATGTGAGGCGTCTCTGTTCCCTCATTACTGATTTCAAGTGTGTGGAATGCAGTTGAAAATCTCAGTGAAAGGGAGAAAAGTAAAACAAAAAAGGAGAATTGTTTAACAGAAGAGAGCACCATAGTTTTGCCGTTGTTATGCCAAAAGTCCTCTCCCCAGAGAACCTAGTCCTGGATCTCAGTAAAGTCTTTGCTCCGACGATCTCAAATCTCTGACAGGATTTTGTGTGTTAGAGACAATTGTTGAAGTGAGTTTGTTAAAGTTCTTCCAGATCTGAGATTGTGGATGAAGAAAAGCTGGACAGGAGTATAAAGAGGGTTTAAGTTATGAATAAGGATGGAGTAGTGTAAAGTGCCAAAAGCTGGAGAAGTTAGTGTACCTAAGTTAGCAGCTAGGAGGGGTTTATTTGTTGCCTAGTGGTATTTTTCTAAAATGCAGTTTTCTGGTTTTCAGTGGCAGGACAAGGAAGGGCGAACAATGCTGGTCACCATGGAGCTAATAAATGCTGAGGGCTAATGGTGCCAAGTTTACTTTATTATGTCAAAGGAGCAGGTGGAAGTCTTTAAAGAGGAAATAATACAATAAAGTGTAGGCAGCATCTTGGAGGTAAAAGAATTAAGCGCTGCAGAATTAAGTACTGAGACAAGATACACAAAGTGTGGATCCCTGGCAGACTGGCAACCAGCTGTTTTTCTGATTTGATTTCAAATGAAATGCAATGCCAAATTTGTGACAATTGTCACTTAAATTTGATCAGACCACAGACCTGATCTCTTCAGCTTTTGATTAAATATTGTGTATTTCTGCTTAGCAAATGAAAGAAAGCATGCTGACACGCTGTTATAGGATCATTATAGGCTACCTGCAAGGCATCAGCATGCATTATCATTATGGGCAATGCAGCAAGTTGCAAAGCTCCATGCTATTTAAGTGCAGCCTCACAGAGCCAAATATAAGGCTGCAGTCTCTCATTTTAAATATGCTTTTATTTGACGTTTTAGGTAAAGTTACGCAGTTGCCAGGCTTGCAGACTCATAATCCATGATTCTGGTTTTTAAAAATTCCTGTTTATTTCCATTTTTCCTTCAGTGAAGTGTTCTTGTGCAACACTAGGACATAAAACTTTGGATATAAAGTGTGATCACTTCATCCTTTTATTCCATTATACATTTGTGCAAAGGTTCATGATGTGTTTTAATTCTTGAGTTATGACTAACAGTGTGTGTGTGTGTGGGTGGGTTTTGAGGTCACAGTAACCTTTGATCACCAGATTCTAATCAGTTCAACCTTGAGTCCAAGTCAAGGAGATATTTGAATGAAAGGATGGTTGATTAACTGAAAACACTCGGACTAGGGCATTGTGCAGAAACCCTCCCCTAAAAAGACAAAAAAAAGGTGATTATAATTTGTGTGGTAATTATGTGTATATGTGCCTGTGTTTGTGTGTATGGCTATCCAGAGGCTGACCATTCCCACCAGCTGTCCAGCAAGTTTTGCAGAGCTGATGAGGAAATGTTGGCAAGCAGAGCCAAAGGTAAGCTGACTCGGGATACAATGAAAAGTTTCACATAGCACACGTTTAAAGATCCAGGATCATATCCTGTGTGCACAAATGTATTTGCAGGAGCGTCCGCAGTTCAAGCAGGTGCTGGCAACCCTGGAGACCATGGCTAACGATAGCAGGCTACCGGACCAGTGTAACTCCTTCCTACACAACAAGGACCAGTGGAGGTACACACACAAAAACATTTTTGTAGACATCCAAAACAGATGAGTGTAACTGCACTGTGTCAGAGGGATTGCCTGACATTTTTATGTGTATGCTGTAAAGTGTTTTTCTCTTGTGAAGCTGACAAATGCACTCTCTCAAACGCGTGTGCACACGGTGGATCACCAGTCCCCACATGTGCGCTCACATACATGTATACATACACAACTCTGTGGCCTCTGAAGCTCTAGGGAGAAGCTGAATGTGTGACCCTGTACTCTACTTCAGTCTATATTAAGCTCTCTGGAAAGTAGCCATGGAAGAGATTCCTCTACTCCTCCACTCTGCCCTCACTCCGACATGGGGAGGAAGAGACAAGGGGTGGGGTTGGAGGAGGTGTGGGTTGGTTGAGGAGAAATCAAATTGAAGAGTTGACGAGGAGGAGAGGTTCAGGGAGGAACAGAAATGTATTGTGTGAGTGTGAAATCTAAAACACTGAGCAAGAGAGGAACAGCAAGGATAGAGGAAAACAAGAGTGGACAGATGAGGGGGGTAGAGTGAGAGAGAGGTGGCCAGTGGAGCGGAAGAAATAGGGTGCGACATTCTGTGCATATTTATCATCAGTACAGGAAGGCAATCAATTCTGAGTGAAGTTTTAGGTACGGGTGGAAAAACTTGGACAAGGAGGGAGGAGGCAGAGTGAAGGAGGTGAAGGGGTGGGATGAATGAAAAGGGAAGTATGGGTTGAACACAGGGGGACGTATGACTCTGCATAGGTCTATATTTAGTTACCGTGAGAGATGACTGTGTTTGTGAACGCAAGCTCATCGACAGCCAATCCCATAGTGACCTCTTGTGGAAGCAGACAGCACTGCAGCAAAAGAATTGAGGCATACAAAACAATATGCAAGTCCACAAGAGTGCATCTAAAAATGATTTTTTTTGTAATTTAATTCAGAAATGTAAACTTTCACATATTCTATATTCATTCCACACAGAGGGAAATGTATGTTGTATCTTATGAAAATCAGAAATCCAGCATCTCAAATCATTTGAATATTAATATATTATATATTAATAATTATTATATATTAATAATTTATTGATATTATCAAAAAAGGATTCACAATACAGAAATGAAAAATATGCTCATTTATGCACTCAGTGTTTGGTTTGGGGCATATTTGCCATGAATTCCTGCATCACTGTGGCTTAGCATGGATTTGATCAGCCAGTGGCTCTGCTGAGGTGTTATTGAAGCCCAGGTTGCTTTAATGGTGGCTTTTAGCTTGTCTGTACAGTATTTTTGGGTTGGGTGTTTCTCGGCTTCCTTTTGGCAATATTCCACATAGATTCTCAGTGAGGTACAGGTCAGGCATACTGGTCAATCAAGCACAGTAATAACATGGTCAGCAAACCATTCGGTCATAGTTTTGGCACTATGGGCAGGTGCTAAATCCTGCTGGAAGAAGAACTCAATATCTCCATAAAGCTTGTCAGTAGATGGAAGCAGGAAGTGCTCTAAAATTTCCTGCTGACTGTCTCATGTTGACTTTGGATGGCGGACCAGTCACCACCACTGACACCAGCAGATGACATGGTGCCCCAAATCATCACAGACTGTAGAAACGTCCTACTGGACTTCAAACCTAAGACACTTCTGATGTTCAAGAGTGGCTTTATACCAGGAATGTGACAGTTGCAGCTCCTTTGCTGAAGACTTTTGTGCATTGTGGCTCTTGATGTTTTGAGCCTGTCAGCTCCTTTTGAAGCTCTCCTAAGTTCCTGAATCTACTTTTCTTGACAATCCTCTGTCAAGTAAGCAGTCATCTCATGATTGTATTGGCAAATACTGAACTAGACTGAGAGATAAACAGCAGTTATACTGTTGCTCAAAATCAAAATTTCTAATAATTTGAGATACTGGATTTTTGATTTTCATGAGCTAATTAAAGCCTTTGACTGGTATTCCATATGAATTATTAAAAAAAAAAGAACTTTTTCATGACATTCAAATTCTTTGAGATGTGAAAACTGAACTGAACTATTTATTCTCATTCTGAATAGAAGTTGAAATCTGGAATTAGTCACTGATTACTAATATTTTACCTGTGGGTGTTTCATATGTGCAAAAACTCCAGGTGTGAAATTGAGTCAACCTTGGAGCGCCTCCGGAAGCTAGAGAGAGAACTTTACTCCAAGGAGAAGGAGCTTGAGGTGAGAGAGAGGAGGCTCAGACTGTGGGAGGAGAGGCTAATGGAGAGGTCCAACATGACTCCCAGCCCAACCTCCCTACTCATGGAGCGCTCCAATATCTCACCGGTATGCAAAACTTAGGTGTATAGAATTTATTTCAAACTGCCATAAACAAAATCAGCTGATACCTTTTTTTATTATCTTGCCCATGTCTCTGTCTTTATCAGTTCTTCACACCAATATCCATCAGCAGCTCCTCTGGCTCGTTCTTTCGCTCACACTCTCAAGACTCCAACAGCGCGGGGGTCAGCAGTGCTGGTGTCAGCTCTCTCCTTCGCACACTCAGCAACGGAGACACAGAGAGGGGGAGCAGTGCAGTCCTGGAGAGAGGGATGGGTTCACTCGACAGCACAAGGCTGCATGCCATGATCCGAGGGTTGAAGGGGAGGTTCGGGGAGGAGGATGAGGAAGATGAGGGTACCCTAGAGGAGAAAAGCTGGGGCCAGAGGGACAGAGATGATAGTGGGAATTTGGAGGGAGGAAGGGTGCAGGTGACACTCAGGAGCTTCCCCGGTGGAGTTGTGGAGAGGGAGGAGAGGACATGGGAGGAAGGAGACAGGGAGAGGGGAGGTATGCAAAGAAGCAGGGTGACTACTATTGTCCGAGGGTACTCAGGGGGATTTGGAGAGGCAGAAGGAGAGAGGGAGAGGGAGGGAGGATGGGAGATAGAAAAACTCGGGGACACACTAGAAGAGAGGGGGGTGGAGGGTGGGCTTGAAGGAGGGAGGCTCCCAACCATGTTCAAGGGCCTCCATGGGAATATGGGGGGCTTTGGGGACATGCTGTCTTTAGATATGGATGAGATGGGGGAGATGGACAGACTGGGTGACATAGACATGAACATGGGCGACCTGGGAATGATGAAAGTCATTGGTCGTGGTGTCAGAAGTGAGCTAGGGGTCAGGGGTCACAGGAGTGACATGGGAGTTGTAGTCCAGGGAGTCAGGGGCGACGTCAGTGAGGCCATCAGCCAAAAGATTAGGGGTGAAGTGGGTGTCATCGGTCACTCTGGGGTGCAGGTGAGCATGCGGGCATCGTCTAATCAAAACTCTGTTAAGAGCTGCAGCGTGCGACACGGAACCAAGATCAACATGGCCACCGCAGCCATGGACATGATGGAGCTCGACTGGTCTGACAGTGATTGAACAACACATTAGCAGGCATACGCACAGAAATACACACAGAGGCCAAACTAGAAAGGTTTTTGAGTCGGTGGCACATGCAGTATCTGAGCTACAGTATGTGCGATCTCCCATTAAAAAGAGCTAGCATACACACGTTTCTTTTGTTATTTTTTTAATTAAATGGAGGAATACTACACCTATATGTGTACTGTGAAGTGGGAAGGAACAAAAAGACAATTTTAGGTTGTACTCTCATGTTGTCAGATTGGCTTCACCTGTGTAATTGAATGTGCTATTAAAACGGATGCATAACATACTGTAAGAGGTACAAGTGTAACAAAATAACACACTTGAAAGCTCTAATGAGGCAGCACTGTGTATTGTTTTTTTTCTTCTTGTGTTTTCTCCTGCTTATAGAGGATCTTGTAGTTTATAGATTTGATTTGTTCCAAACATGCTTTGACTTTCAGTTCTAACTGTGATCTAGTGTGTGAAGTATTGGCATTTTTCTCTGTACATTTTATCATTTTTCAATAAAAAGGAAAGAAATCTTATTATATTCCAGTCATTTTACTCAGCTACCTCCATATTCTAGTATTTGTATATATTGTACTGAATGTTAAATACAAAAAAACCCCAAACAATATGGGTCACAAATACAAAGGGGACATCGAGAGCGCTGAGGACGCACTTCATCTTCACTGAGACCTCTTACACACTGAGTAGCAAAGCCACTCCAGCCAGGACCCATTTGGCAGGCCGCTCCCTGGTTTTTAGACTAAAAGTCCAAACATATGTGGGTCCTCTGATCTTGGTTTTGTAGAGGGGACACTCATAGATATTCCTGGTTTCCTGACGGTCGTTGGGCACAGCTCGAACTGAGATGACAGGCATGACTGGGGTCAGCTCTTTCAGACGAGCCTCAGCTATCACTCCGGTTTGAGTATCCCATCTTGCACCTGTAGTAGCGCGCAGGTGAAGAAGAGAAGGAGACTTAAATGACCTCCTTGGATTTTTATGCCCCCACTAATTTTCCCAGCTGCTGTTTAGAGCCATATCTGCTGCTCCTCCTGATAAAGTCTCTCTTTTGTTTGCAGAGCATCATGATGTTATCAACTGATTATTTTGTGCTATTAGACATTTGTGAGGAATACTGTCTTGAAGAAGTTATGGCCCAAAAAATTGCTTTATAGAATCACAGTGACCTCTGACCACCATATTCTAATCAGTTAATCCTCGAGCGAGTGAATGGTTTACACTAAAATTGAGGAAATTCCCTCAAGCTGTGTTGACATATGAAAACAGGACAGACAACTGGAAATCCATCACCACTGCAGAGGCACATCAATTTAAATGCATAAGATGTTATTTGAACAGAATCACACAGAAGGAGAATTATGCTCAAAGTGACCTGTGGCCCTTCAAGCTGCACCATAATAAACAGGAAATGAGAGACAGTGTTTGCCTACCTTCCATGTAAAGTCCGTACACATATGCACCCTCCCTGGCAGGCTGGTTGAACTCTTCTTTAAACTTCTTGGTCACGTCCACCATCAGATTGACTTTATCCAGAGGCCACTCATTCTTACGTGCCAGAGACTGCATAACAGCTGGAATGCAAGGACACAACAAAATAACTAAGAATTAGTTAGAAGTGTACACGTTAGTAGAACTCTTTTCTGCATGCGTACTGTAAGTGTATGTTACCAGTGAGGAAGGACTGTGGGTTAAACAGCCCAGATAGCCAGACAACACTGGGCAGCGACAGGTCCTGAGTCCAGCTGTCCAGCTCTTTGCAGCGCTGCATCACATCGTTATACCTGACATCAAATAGAAAGAGACAGAGACACCAGTCTGGATGATGTCAGCCATGTGGACACTCAAAAAAACCCCACACAAAATATAACCTCTGAAGAAAAGAAAAAACAAACACCATATTGACAGGGTGTAAGTAGAGGGGTAGGCCAGCTTGGTCCAGGTATCTGGGACGTTGTCAAAGAACAAGGCTGCCTGTAGCTTCTCCATCTCAGAGGACATGGCCAGTTCACCCTTTGAGAGAGACCAAGAATGTTACAGCACCAAACTACACAGATCAAAACTTATGTATGCAGCATTTTAACATCAGTGAAACATTAACACATTACCTTTAAGGCACCAGTGTAACTACTGTCACAAATATCTGATAAAGGAACTCAGCAGAACAGATTAGTGTGAAAAGAGTTTGACACGGGTGTGTGTGTGTGTGTGTGTGTGTGTGTGTGTGTGTGTGTGTGTGTGTGTCTGGAGATACTGTCACTGCACACTCTGCTGTACTGACAGTCTGTGCTGCGATGGCCTCTGTGTCTATATACTGTCCTGACTTGTTTTCTATGTGTCCTGTAAATAACCGTACAAACACACAAAAGTATCAAGCATACCTTGAGCCCAAGGTCAAGCTCCTTCAGTGAGCGGCGGATCTCATAAATGAGCGTGTTCATGCGCTCACATTCCTGGAAGCAGACCAGGATGTACGGCGACCTTTCAGCTGTCTTGGCGGTGATGTCGGACATGTTGTACTCCTCGGGCAACTTTTCCAGAACTTCATCTAAAATTGATTTCACCTGGATTTGTGTGGAGCAAGCATATAGTCAGATCATGATGCTGGATTCACTGATTTGCTCATTTCTTCCTTGTTTCTGCTAGAATTAGGGAAGTGGTTTTAATGTGAGCCTACTGTGAATAATTTAAACATTAGGTGAGTGACTCCATGTGTATCAGTACTTTTTTAACGTGCTTCATGGCTTAGGATAGATTCAGTCAGTGGTTTAGATCTGTAATTGTCTTTTTAAACCTTCCAAGAAAAAATAACTGTGTCTCTACCTTCTCTTCCAACGTTTGTGAAGCTCCTTCTCCAATCACAACATCAGGAGACTGCAGCTCCAGCAGAGTGCGAAAAAGGTTGTCTGATGTCACTGTCAGGAACTCAATTTCTGCATTGGGATGCAACCCATAGTGCACTGGGCTCTCATGGGGCAGCATCTCATCTATGAAATCATGGTAGCCCTGGTGAAGCAGAGTAACACATTTACTTAAAGAGCTGTACAGTCAGAAATATTTGTATGTAGAGGAAATATTTTCTTACACACTACTGGATTCAATTTACCTGGTAATCCAGGTTGGAGGGAATGACAAACCCCGGTGCCAATGCAAGCTTCCGGTCAAACTGGGAGATACCAAACAGAGAGAAGTATTGTTAGCTGTAGGTGTCAAATACTGTACAAAACACAAAATTATTCCAAACCCAGGGAGCATAATTCCCCAGGTGCACCTGGTTGCCAAGCACTCATGCCAGTATTTTCAGCTTTTATGGACAGTTTATAGTGGAAAAACTAGTCAGTCTGCTCTAACTGGAGCTGCTTTTCATCCCAAAATGGCCCCAAGTTTGCACAAGAAAAGCAGTTAAATCTGGCTACTACATAATGCCTGCAGCGAAGCCCGTTCTTTTTCTATAGGCACGTTTGCTGGCACACTCCCGCTGTGTCTTTAGCCGCAGACAAACAAACCTGGTTGGGCTGCATGTATTCTTCCAGATACGTTCTGCAGAGCCGCCTGTCCCAGTCATCAGTGATGTGTCCTCCATACATGATCTCCCCAAACAAATACCTCAGGTCCTCCCACGGCACCTGTACCATCAGAATTTTAAAAATCATTGCCAACGCAATCACAACCTTAATCATCCTGTGGCCCAGTCACTCACAATTCCACTGACATACATCAGTCTTTCAGTCTACACCATGCCATCCACCCACAGCAACAACAATAAGCCAACCTGCGCATTAGCCTCCAGGTAATTGTAAAGGACATTAACTGATATAGTCAGATCTCCAGTGCTGAATGGATACTTTCTGTTCCAGCCCTGGGGCCCAAACTTCCTCCTCTCTGCCACACAGGCATGAAAGTAACAGAGAGAGAAGAGAATGGTCTTAAACTCCTGCTCACGGCTGCACTGGTCCAGGATGTCCTGGAGAGGGGTCAAAACAAATAAGTAAACTGATAAATAAATGAAAAAAAAAATCAATAAACAAAACAATAAAACAGCAACTCACCTGGTCAAAGTTATCCAGTGCAGCATGAAGATTGGCGTGCATGCCTGTAGGAGGTTCATTGGTGATCTTTATAGCATTTTCCAGAATTCCCTGAGTAAAAGATGTTAAAAAGATCAACATTTAGTGTCACTACTCAAGCGTGCAACTGTAATTCAAAGAATACAATGGAAATGCAGGTTAAGACAGCTGGGAGCATAAATTCATTATGTAGATGTTAGATTAAAGTGAGGTTATCTTTTTGCATATGCACTGAATCCTTACCTGTGGGATGATGTGTTCTTGGGGTGTGGATGCCGGCTCAGCGCTCATAAACACTCTGTAGTCTGGATGGCTGTCTTCACAGCAGCGCTCAAGGAGCTTCTCAAGTGAACCCAGCCAGCGAGCAACCAGATGGATGTTCTGCAGGGAAATGGAAACAGATGATCAAAGTTCAATATACCGTAGCATACATCACTGTCATTTTTTTAAAACAATTTCTTTTTCAGATTCTCTCTATTCTAACATGATAAAAATGTGTTATAGCTATGAAAATATTTCAAATGAGAACATCTTTCTTTTAATCAGACCTGCAATATAACCCAGTGACCCTCCTCTGCAGCCTTTTCCATGGCAATTTCAGCCACAGTCTCTTGTCCCTGACCCAAGGAGACATTATGAAGCTTCCCAAGGTCAATAGTGAAACCCAGTTTCCTTCCTGGGAAGACACAGGACTGGAATTTTTATGTGTTAACAGACTAAACATTCATCTAGCAATAAACTAGGCCTAGATTAATATACTGTAAATCTCCTCCTAATATGCTCAGAATATACATTACTTGTATTTGCATTCTGAAGTTTTTTTATTTTTTATGTTGCAGCTGTCACTGAATTGTAAAGCAATGGCTGCACACTTGACTGAATAATAAACCAATACATTACAGCATATGATCAGACAATTGCGCTTGCATGCATACAGCTTTCTGAACAGTACCCAGTGATTCGACATCTTTGAGTGGGTCCACTCCTGGGGAGAGAATGAAGAAAATAGGGGAGGAAGGACCACTTTCTCTAAAGGACTTTGCAAATTCAGTCTTTCGGCCCTCTGTATACTTCACACCAAGCTTCTCTTCAACAAAGTTCCTAGAGTCCGTTCACATTGACACAAACAAATGAACAAACTCAGCTTTTAATAGTTCTTATATAAAAACAGAAAAGACAAAAGTCAAGTGAGACGAGAAGGGGAAAAAAACCCTCATCACCTAAGAGCATAGGTCATCCGGTCAGGCCTCAGGGCTCTCATCATAATCAGTTTCTGCAGGGAACTTTTTCCCTTCCACTCCTGAGGAAACTTCTCCTTTTCAGGACACTCCGACTCCACCAGCTTCTTCCAGCGCTTGGGTGAGCCTTCAATATCCCGATCCAGACCACGAAACTCATCAGTGAAACTCATCACCTGCGCAAATACGTACAAGGGAGAGAGCAGCTTTTCATTTAGAGTGTAATTCAAATACAGCCAGCAAAAAATAAATCCTGTGTGTATGTGCTTGTGAACCTTGATGGCGCTCCATGCTGAGTTGGAAAGAAAGTCAAGGGGGCTGATATAGCTGTGGTCAATGTTAAAACGCAGCAGGAAGTCTAGCTCTCTCACATCTATCTCCTTACTCATCAGGAGCAACTGAAAGAGGGAGAACGCAGTCAGGGACAAACAGTCTTTCTCTAACCCGTCCACAAACACATACACACCTGGAAGGCTAGCTGTGCTGTAAAGGTGAGCTTGTCTCTCTCAAACAGTCCCCTGCTGATGTAGTTGAAGGTGGAGTATGTAACACAGTCTATGAGCGTGTTTACTCTGCTCTTTACGTGGTCACAGGCCTCCGCCGTCTCCACTGCTTTGTGGAAAACAACATTAAAGGCCTGAGAACAAAAGGGAAAATCAATTTGTAGGATGCATTTGTTTACTGCATAAATGTCACATTTACAGATTTCACATAAATGTAAGTATTTTACATCTTATGTTGTCTAGAGTTTTCTGTGTGAGAGATTATAGCATTTTGTTGATTTTCAATAGGGAATGTGAAACCTGTGTGCAATCTAGGCTGTGGTCAGCTCCTGTGATCATCTCTGGTTACCTTGAGGCTGAACTGGTACATGGGGTTGATCTTATTGAGATCATTCACGATGAAGTACAGCAGAGAAGCTCTAACGGCGACAGGACGATAGTGTTCTCTGGCTTCATTTATCTTCACTTCATTAACTTTTGCTTCCAGAACCTGAGAATGAGCGATGGCAAGAACAGCAAAAAGGAGAAATTTTTTTTGGGATGTTATTTGATGTTATTATTTTGTGTGATGTTATTGTACAGCACTTTGGTCAGCCCTGTTGTTTTTAAAAGTGCTTTATAAATAAAGTGGTATGTATGGTATGGTAAAATATAAAGGAGGCATACTGGGGAGTTAAAAAGTAGGCTTACTCAAATATTTCACTGATGTTACTGCAACCAAGCACACATTTTCTCTGTTACCTTCATCTCAATCTCAGCAGCAGTGTGCTTTGTGGTCTCAAGCTTCTCCACCAACACATTGTCACCAAGGAAGTTACTCTCTGCAGCAGACAGCCGGGTTAGCAGTTCATCCTCCAGAAGCTTCAGCTCAATCTTAAACATGTTCTGCTGCTTTGTCAGTTCACTCTGTAGGAAGAAAATGCAAAGATATACATATAACAGACATTAACAAGAAGACACAGAGTTACAGCACAGGTGAAACAACACCTGTTGGCCTCATCAAGCAATGACCTCCAGCTTGCACTGGGGCAGTTCGCAGCTAAATCCCAAATGTCCAGCAGAAGAAACAATACATCAAATCAGGCAACTTGGTTCTCAGTCAGAAAAGGTGGATTCTCCACTTCAGGCAAGGAATGAGTTGCTGCTTGAAGTGTAAGAGTTCAAGAACCTTGGGGTCTTGTACACAAATGGGGCGATTTAGAGGGAGACTGCCAGACAGATTGATACAGCAACAGTAAAGAGAGAGCTGGCTTAAGAATGCATGTCGTTCTCCTGGAGAAGCAAAAGACAGTGGTTGGGGAGAGGGAGGGCTAAACATATCTGCTTAGACAACAGGTCTTGTGACCTGGAGCCAAATAAGCAGTACAAAAAAACAGATAGATGCAGCGACAGAGAAATCCACCAACTGATCCAACCAACCTTGAGCTGCTCAAGGTCTGGTCTCTCTTGATTCACCACCTGGGCCAGGAGCTGGTCCTCCAGTCCATCCCTGGTCACTGTGAAATTAATGAGGGTGGTCTGGGCTTGAATCTCTGGCTTGTAGTGAGGATTGGCCAGCTTAGTGTGGAGAATCAGTCTGAAGCCTGGGTGGAAGAAACACTCTTTGTCTCCAACCTTTATACAACTGTAGCAGCAAGACCAAGAAAGAAGAGGGTGGATGTCATGAACTCGCTCTCTTATACATGTAAAGGGGGCATTGTCAAGAAAGTAGTGTATAAGTTATGAGATCCTTACCTATTTACACTCCACCCCTACCCCTACCCCTTTCCCTCCTTCCTACACCCTCCACCTACCTTTTACTCCACCTTGTTAGACCCTGCCCTATCCTTTCCCTCACCCCCTTCCTATCCTCCTCTCTTTGCCCACTCTACCATCCTCCCCCTCCAATGCCCTTTCCCTTATTCTCTTTCTAACTTTACCCCCTACCCCATCCCATCCCATCCCTAACCCCTACCGCACCTCCTCTGCTTTCAATAGATAAACATGAATTGAAAGGTTCACAACACCATACGCACAGGACTGAACATAGTTCAATACATTTCTGATGTGATGAATCAGCTCTGCTTATGTGTTCATTTTAAAACAAATAGGTAAAATTTAATTAAATTAAGGTGCAGCCTTACAGTCCTTGTCTAAATCATGTTTTATCTATAACAAAATATTACAGTTTTGTTTGGCATGTTTGTTTGGGGAATTGTTAAAAAACAAAGAAAAGGAAAAAAAAAAACTATTTACAATTAAATTTTCTTATCACATCTGCAGAAAGGATAAAAATTTCATGCCAGTATTTCTGCGTGTTACCTGCCCTTCTTGATTGTGTGTCGACCCAGGAGGGGGTCAATAACGGGATCAATGGTCTCCTCAAGGTTCTCAATTAGGACCGTTTCCCCTGCCACTACAGCCTGTTCTATAACATCTACATATCTGGAAAAACATTAAACATTAATGGATGAAAAATATAAAAATAATAGCATTGCTATTAGTTAATGTGTTCATTTGATTGCTGCTAAACAAATTTGCACTTCCTCAAGCCGCATACATGACCAATATATTACAGCATTTCGGGTATGGTGGAAGTCTCAAGCAAGCATCAACAAAGGCAACACTCACCCCCTCTGCCCCAGACTGACAACCTTGAGGCTGTTACCATAGCGACTCTTGATCCATTTGATGCCCTGAAGCTGAGGGTCGATAAGGAGAGGCCAACGCTCACCTGCAACAATAAACTCATTATGTGCACATGGAGATTTGCCAAGAAGAAAGCCTAGTATTGCAGTATTTGTAATGCTTGTTATAAATAGTCAGTAGCCACTACTCTAAGGTGATGAGTTAAGTGGAAAAAATCCACTCACAGTTAGTAAGTATGGTAGCATTCTGGGTAGACATTTTGTCTCCTGGTAAGCCTTCATTGTTCCACTGTGCAACCATTGCATCATCGGTCAACATTGACACTGGATCCAAACCCTCTGTCATGGGAATGGGGATCTGATAGAAAGAAGCAGAGGTGTGTGTTCATAGAAGAATAAGACACACAACCTAGCTGTTGTGGAAAGTTTGCTGAGGGAATAACTGCATTTGCAGAAGGAAAACTGTAGGACAATATATTGCTGTTTAAGACTGTAACCTTCTGGCTGTGTAGGAACGGCATCCAGAGATTATCCAGCAGCTCTTTTCTGTACTTCTTTGAGAAGGAGCCGGCATAAGAGATGAAGGCTGCGGTTAGGAGGACGTCCCCACAGAGTGTTTCCTCCTGCTCATGGTACTGAGCAACTGAGTGAGCCCAACGCACATTCTCACTCTGAAACGCACACACAGATACAGTTGTTCTTGGTAACAGATGGAGAACAGCTTGCTATTCCCTGAATAATAAAGCAGACAGGCTGTTACAGTACTGTTAAAAAGTCAGAGCCACCTCTCATTTCTTTATATTTTATTTCCAAGGAACCACATTTTCTTTTAATTTTTAAAAGTGGTCTTGAGCAGAAGTTCCAAGGTTTTCTGAAGGTCTTTCAAAGTTTTTCTTTAGACATTGGCTGCTTTTTAGATTAGATTAGATTAAACTTTATTAATGCCTTTAGCAAGATTCCTTCAGGGAAATTAAAGTTCTAGTAGCACCTTTTACAGATAAGAAGGGACAAATTAACAAACATATGAATAAATAAATAAACAAATAATAAAACAGACAACAAGGCAGATATAACATGTCTAGCAGGGTAGATATAATAGGATACTTTCAAGATATGTTCAGTCCAGATCTTGTATCTGACTACTTTTAGAGGAACTTTTTTGTCTGTGAAGCCCCTTCACACTGACCTATGAATCACTGAAGCACAAAGAAGACTCCTAACTTACTCCTAACTTAAATAGAATTTTTAGGCTCTTTGTTATTAGCAGCCAGTTAAAAAAAAACACATAATTTGTTCTAATTTCTTTAGTTGAATCAATGAAAAATGCTAAAGACAGATATAAAATTGTATTAATGCACCAACAATGTAACTCTCAAAGAGGTGTGAGCTGAAAACTTGGCATACCAGAATGGTGTGCAGTGTGTCTTTAAAAAATTTGAGGAACCCAGGCAAGTGGAGGACCAAAGAAGAAGTGGCAGGCCTAAATTACAGTCTAGAGCAAATGAGCCATATTTGAAAGTCATGTCCTTAAGAAATAGTAAAAAATCCAGCAAAGACCTGGCACAGGACCTGAGAGATACATCTGGCCAAGCCTGGAGAACTATTCTTGAAGGCTACTTAAAGAAATGACAAGAATAAGGAATGAAGAATAAAGGTGGTCACACCAAATATTGACTTTCAAGCTTGTTAGAATTGTCCAAACATTGTTTTTGCCTTATATACTGTATTATAACCTTTGCTGTATGTTTGCACAGTGAATCAATTTCTCATTTTCCAAGCAAACTATAAAGAAATGACTTTTGCATAGTACTGTATACTCACCTCTAGTCCTTTGACCAGCCGATTGGCTAACTCTATTGTCTTGTTTGTACGGTTGACCTCTTCCTGAAAGCGAAGTTTCTCTGAAGTGGCTTTCTCAAATGCTATTTTCAGAATTTCTAGACTACTATCCAGCTCCTGAAAAAGGAGAGAAGGGAACAGACAAAACTACTATGCATTTTGGCATTCGCAAATAACCAATTCACTTTGTTGCCAAACAACAAATAACCCAGCCTGTTCAATCTAAATAGACGTACGGCTAGTTTTTTCCGGAGGGCCTCTAGTTTCTCAGCAGCCTCAGCCAAATCAGCATTAGCCTGAGTCAGGCACATTCTCTTCATCTCTACCTCGCAGAGGACCTGGAAACAAGCACACGCTTTCCTATGAAACTAAATTACAGTATTACCTTTGTTTTTATGCATTGGATGAATACAAAATAAAAGATTACTGCTCATCTTCATCAACAAATTTGCCCAATATTACACAACCTTCACAAAAACCAAGATCAAAGAGAAGAGATGAACTTACAAAAATCTATCCAAGGCAGCACAAGTTTTGGAGAGAAAGGTAATAAACCAAATCAAACAACAACCTCAAAGTGTTGTACACAGAAAAAAAAATCCCTTCGCACAATGGATTAGCTCAGGTGACATGAAATATATATGGCAGATGGGTTATATGTGTACCTCATGGAAGCGGATGATGTTGATCACCCATGCACAGAGGCCCGCCGCAGCAGAGGATTTCTGTCGTACGAATTCGGGGTTGAACTCCGGGTCACTGAGGTACTCGTCTCTCACACACTTGACCGTGGCCTCGGGGATGCGCTCTTTGTCAAAGTTTACCAGAGCCTGCAGGAAGTCATCCACCTGGACATGCAAAGGTGGATGCTAGAGCAAATGGTGTCCGTGTCCATACTTACAAAAAATATTTTGCAACTGTTTTGAATTCTAAATCACGAGCAGGAGTCAAGAAGCATAATTAACTAAAAATTCACAGCTTCGGGGTATGAACCTTGTTTTATGCATTACATTCTTCATCACAGCACAGCGCCTCACTGAGGTTAAACATCTCTTTAAAAAAAGAGACTGTTTGGGCCAAGGCAGTACCAGCAACATAGGATAAAGGGGTTATAAAAAAATATGATAGAAACCTATGTTATAAAAGATCAGCAAATCAGATTTAAAAGGACCAGCTGTCACATAGCAAAAACTATGCGGTGCAAGGATGAACAATAAAAGAGAAGGTCATGTTTTAAATGTACAATATTTTTATCTCAGGTGATTAGAGGCCCCACGACCCTGAGAAGGGTAAGCAGAAGAAAATGGTTGGATGATTAGAGAGTTGTTTTTTTTTTTTTTGCTTTATGTATCCATCCATTTATTTTTGTAATAGCATTCAATTCATGTTCACAGGGGGACTGCACCTATCTGAGCTTTCATGTGAAAGGTAGGATACATCCCAATATGGCCAACACAGGGAGACAGACAACCATTCCTGCTCACATTCACACCTACAACCAGTTCAGACATGCAACCTAACAAATATTTACTTTGGACTGTGGGAGGAAGCCCACATGAAGCCCACAACCATTAAATGAAAGAACACCAAAAGAGCTCACAATAAAACATCACCTTGCTCATGACCACCTTGGATGCCTTCCAGCTGCGATCTTTGGGGATTCGGCCTTGAGGAGCCAGTAGCACTAGAACAGCTGCTGAGACGTTGGTGACAATGGCTGGAGGGTTGGGAAACGTCCTCAGCTCTGTCAGGTTTAACTAGATCAAACAGATGCACACGAATACACACACGCTCACGCTTTTATTCAGGGGGCTGAGATGGAGACAGCCTTATTACATTTCTTTTATGCTTGCAGTGGACTCATAAAATAAATTGAATGAAATAAAATGAAGCAAATCAAATGCACTTAAAGCATTAGGATTCCTGTATTAATGTGTGTGTGCAAGCACTTTACTCTGTTCAGTGTATTGAGAGCTGTGTTGGCTGCCTGTAGGGCAGGTTCAGCCTTGGCCAGATCCTCTTCAGTCTCCTGTTGCTGTTTGGTCACTTCAGCTTGGATTGCTGCCACCTGAACAATCACAAAAATCAAAATGTGTTCATTCACATGCTATGAATGGATAGCTGCAAGTTTGGCTTATTTCTGTCCTGTGTTATTACTCCTCTGCCCTCTCTACTCTGATGACCCTCTCCTTCACAAAGTGGTTTAAAATGAACCTCAAAATGTGCAGAAAATACAGCAATTTAAGTCGATTATTTTGCTGCTTGAGAGGCCCTAGAATCCCACTCTTACCCTGTGCTCCTCAGCATCAGCTACGGCTCTCTCTTGGTTGAGCTTGTCTGTCTGTTGTCCTATTTTAGCAATGAGGGCTTCGATATCTGTGTTTCTCTGCCACAGTTCGACCTCCTGCACCGCTAACTTGGCTTTGAGATCCTCCACCTGAAAAATCATAAAATAATAAGAACAAGAAACATGCCAAACCTTTGCATACATTGGTGCAATGTGTTGTTATTTCCCCCTGACCTGTGAGGCGGTAGTTTGCAGTTTCTGAAGTCCATTCTCTAATCTTTCCATCTTTTCAGTCAGCTCTGTGCGTTTCTTTCTCAGCAGGTTGTCATACAGCTTCATAAATTCTAGGAAACTCTTTGGTGTGGTGTAGTTGAAGTGCTTCTCATTCTGCTGGTACTTGACACTCACCTGTATAGTATATTCACAACATATCATATCAAAGAAGATATCAAGAGGGGTTATCGCTCACAGTGCTCTGCAGTAGCTCTTACCTCATTGACACTTGTGTGCGCATATGAGATGAACTCACTGATTGATGCCCTCACATTTGGCTGTGCAATATGAACACACACACAGATTCATAAAAGAACAATTTTCTTATTTAGTTATTCATATAGATGTATGTGAATAAAAATGAGAATGTTTACGTTAATAGTTATTTTAGCTCCTATTTATGATATTTATTGGCATAACATGTAAAGAACACTTGTATGATCAGCATCAGTGTTAGAAATTTTAAATCATATTCAAGGTTAAATTGCAGCTTCAGGCTGTATCACAGACAACTGGTTACTTTGCACGTAAACATTTTGATTCTTCAGAAGTGAAGTCGTTGTTACCTCCAGTCCAGGTATTTTCTCTATGAAAGTGGTGCTGACGGACTGCAGAGCAAGCTGAGGCCAGGAGTGGAACCAGTCTATGGCAGTACAATTTACTAGAGCTGGAAACTTCCGTGCACGTGTCCTCAGCGTGAATCCAACTGGAGAGAAACATAAGACGACCTGGAAGACAGAAAGGGTGGTAGAAGGATTTGGTATGAAGAATATGGTATGATTATATCATGGCTGCTACTTGGTTTGTATTATAGACCTTGAGCTGTCTTCGTATTCTTTCGATGAAAAAGCTCCAGCAGTTGTCTCTGGTATCTATGAGTCCTAATCCCCTCAGCTCCATACGCATTGATGTAACAATCATATCTGCGTCTTCATCATTAAAAAGGTCTGGAATATCCCCTAAAATGCAAACAATGCAAGCTCAGTGTGTATTTGTTCTTCCTGGTCTATGTGACAAAATAAGCCTTCTCTGCTATCTATTCAAATCCATAACTCTGCTCTGACACAGCCTGTTTGGCCAAACCTGAGGCCAGCATGTCATTGATGAGCACCAGGAAGCGTTCATCTGGAATCTGGGCATCTGTATGAAGAAACACTGTCCCAATGTTCTTTACGCCCACCTTAATATACAACGCAGCAATATCACTCTGTAGATGAGGGTTGCAGCAAACACGAAGAAGGGAAAAATATCTCAAATCATTCAAACAGATCAGATACGAATGACAGGAGTAATCAGTCCTCATGATTTGCATGTGCAAATGCATAATTACCTTGAGGTCACTGATTCCATAACCTTTCCTCAGCGTGATCTGGAAAACTTCCAGCATGCTGAGGAAGGCAGCCAGTCGACACAGACTCTGCTTCCCGCTGCCCCCGACCCCAACCAGCAGGGCATTACCATAGGGGGCCTCCAGGATACGACTGATACGACACCTGGGCACAAACACAGAACTGATGGTGTGTTTTGCATGTCTTTGGTTTACTTTTGCTCTGTAAATTATTTTTTGTCCACGTTTGTATGCATCTGTCTGTAGTTAGTATACACGTGTCTGTGTGTGTTTCTTACACATGCTGGATCGCCTCTTCAAACAGTACCAAGTCCATAACGGCATGCAACTCATTATAATGCTCCAGAGCATCAGCCAGTGTCTTCTGGAGCTTCTCCCAGTCTGAAGCCTGACAAAAAAGGAAAAATAAACAAATAAACTTGTCTCTTTTGAGCAAAGCCAGCACTGCCCAAACCACTATGTAAATGTAAATTCCATATGTAATAAAATTAAGATACCATACGCATATAACAGAAAGGAAATTTTTTTGCTAATGACATTCATTGTTATTTTGTTTCTGACAGACCAGATATGGCAGCAGAATCTGTGCCACAGGGTCACTTAATATGCAAACTACAATACCAACAATTAACTAAACTGATTCAATTTATTGAATAATTAAACTCACTTAAAGTATTTTATTACATTCTTAACTTTTTATTTTAAACTCCCTGAGCAAAAGTGTAGACTAGCTTGTGTGTATGTATGAATGTGCCAAACCTGGTGATAGCGAGGCTCTCCCACTCCCTGGGAAAAGTGGCAGTACACCAAAGGCTGGTGGATAAAGATGGACTCATCTATTCCCTGGAGAAATTGGCAGAAAGAGAAGAACAAGCAACATGCTGCAGACTTTAATGTTTAGAAAAAAATGGCTGATAAAAACATTTGTTGCTCAGTGCTGTACATGTTTCAAATATTTTAAAAATTGAGGTTGAATTTTAAATTCCCTGTGTCTTACTTCAAAATATCTCTTGCCAGTGTCCAACAGGATTTTACTGAAGAGTTCTACATCTTTTTCCTCCATCAGTTTGTCTGAGTAGACCCTGGAGCTCTCATGAAGCCACAGGTGAACCAGGTCCATGGGGTAACGGATACTCTCTGGCAAGGCAAATAGGATGCCCTACACACAAGATGTATCAATAATTAAATAACTATACCATGAGATTACTATTGACACCAGGAGTTTTTCATATTGATCAACATTCCTAACACAACTAGAATCCAGGTATCTCCAAAGGCTGAGTTTTTTAATAAGCCCCCACCGATAACAGCCTTGTTAACTCATCCATTATGATGCTTTCTTATTTGCTACAATGAGTGAAAAAAAGTGAACAGCATGTGTTTAACCCACTCAAGAAACTGATCTTTAATAGTAGTAAACACTGTAATCCTTTCAGCTGTGTTTTTGTGTTTTACTGTTATTTAGGATGGCTGCACAAACTGTGTTACCTGAAATATGTTGGAAAGGTCTCGCAAGTTGAAGATATAGTGGAAGCGAATGGCTGTAGGGAGAAAGTTCTGGCTAATTTTCTGGTGCAGGCAGATAGCTGCCTGTTTGAGGAGAAGCAAAGATAGTGACACAGAGAAACAGATAAATGTTGTATCAATGTGGAAGCATGAGAAAAACAGAACAAGCCATGTTTTATTGTAAATGAATGTCATAAGTGTACAACACCTGTATGAGAGTACCAACTGAGCGAGAGACCCCGTAGCTAAATCCTCCCTGAAGGAAGTGAGCTGACAAGATGCTGGAGAAGATGGTAGCTAGTGCATCTGCACTGGGGAAATGCACTGCAAACACTGAGAAATGTCTCTGAAACGGAGAGAGAAAAATATTTTACCGTCAGGTATCTGTGGCCCCACTCATACTGAGAAAGTTACATCAGGAACAGCCTCTAAAATCTTTTTATGAACCAAACAGTGTGATTATCTGATCATCTTTTGCCTGCACAAACATGGTTCCACTGTATACTAATCATTCTAAATAAATATTCAATAGCATTATGATTAAAATCATAGTGATTGAACATAGTTTCAGGAGATGGAGTAATCTTGATACTAATATTTTTGGAACAATACAGTATAGACTAAAAAACTTGCAAATGTGTGTGCATGCCCGGCAGTACCTGTAATCTGGGGTTGATAGAGAAGCTTCCAGCTGTTGGGTTCATACAGGTGATATACTGGCAGTTATGGATTTCTTTCAAAACCAACCGCTGTCTGTCATACCTAAAAAGGTCTGTTTGTTAAGATTCAACCAAACCACCAAATTCTGTGTAACAGCTGAGTACAGTCTGACAGTATGAAAGCAGTATGAATATGCACGTCTATCTTGTTTTACCAGTGGCTGTAGTCAAGATGCTGGCGGATGAGTGTGTGTGGCTGGACAGTCCCATAAACATCCACCTCAGGCATGTTGAGGTCATCTATGAAGTAGATAAGTCTCTTGGCGGTGGGAGGACCAAATTTACGACCAGCTTTCTTCTCTAGCGGTTTCTCCAAGACACCTGGAGTCCATTTAATACATGAGACAATATAAGAAAATGCCAAACTGACAACGGTCTTCACAGAAACTCACAGGTTGACTGAAAATCTGAATTGTAATTTGAAAAAGAATAAATGAAGATAAATTGCAGAATAACAAGTGTGATGGTTCGATGAAGGCCGTGCAATTCAACAAGTATGAATAGGCAAATGCAGCAACACTTTACATTTTACATACATTAATAAAATTAATATGCCATTTATTGGATATAAAAATATTTTGGTGAGTTATGCTCATCAAACAATAAAGAAGCAGTAATTTAGTACATCATACAGCTGTACTAATACAGCAGTCAAGACATCAACAGTCATTCACCTAAATTTACTGTGCTTTCACTCTGTCACACAACTGTTTGTGTATGCTCATTTCAGAGGTTCTTACGCTGCAGCATAGCAGATGTGGTGTAGTAGTTGAAGGGGACTTTTGCCACCATGTAATCCTCCTTCAGCTTACTGACTTTATCAGACACCAGAATGGTCTTGCCCACTCCTGCATTGCCCACTAACATGATAGGTTTGCCTCTCTGAAGCAGAAGGTCCATGAAGTACGTGAGGCAGATGGTTTCTGGAGTGTGGACGAGCAGCGTCTGAAACAGACGTTGGATGACGGCACTGAGAGATCTAATACAGCGTGTTATAATGTGCAGGAACTTTTTGCCTGCAGTAGACATCCACACACATTCATTAGTACAATCACACACCTGTAATGGAATATCGGGCTCCAGCTCAAATGGCACCATCTTCTCACTCCACGGAGTAAACTTTTTGGTCTCAGGGTCAATGAAATAGTCAAAGACAGTCCCCTGTGAAGGAAACTTTACGGCTCTCATCTCTTTGGACCACCAGCGGCTAAAATCAGCACGGTAGTCACTGAGCTAAAAAGGTAAAAACATTGTTATTACGTGGTATAATAACGTGAAATATCTGTAGTGCAAAATACCAGAATTAGAAGGAGTTAGACACACACATGATCCTGAAAGAGAGCCCCTCCAAAAGCCCAGACACAGGCAAAGACAAAGTAGATCTCATAGAGTTCTCTGGGAGAATCTGCTGGAGTGTTGTCCTCAATCAGCAGGCAGTCCAACAACGAGCACAAAGTCTGATCAAGCAAAACACAGGAATGCTACAGGTGACTGAACAATAGCTACTATCATGTCTGATAATAGAAAAGAGCTCTTTAATGCTCCTTAAATATACAGCAGCTCTGTGGGCTGCAGGTGATATCCATAAAAACATACATGTACCTGCACCATGCTGTTTTCTGGGATGGGTGTGATGGTTTTCAGGTTGCAGCGGACTTGTTCCAGACAATATGGCACATACTTGTCAAACAAAATAGTGAGGTTGGCTCGCTCTGACTGTGCTTGTCGGGTGTCTATCCAACTTGTCACATAACTGAGAACACAGCAAAGGCAGCACTGCTAACCAAAACAGAACTTCAGAAAAATCAAATGAACGACTCCATGATTTACGCGCTGTGTGTGTCTTACGAGCTCCAGCCCAGGTCCTGTGGGTTGACATAGAGTATTCCTGCCCTCGACACTGTAGCTGGAGTAGCAGCTTTCAGATGTGAGATCTCAAAGAGTAGACGCATGGAGGAGGACAAACCAATCCTCTCGTTACTGGCGAGAGTCAAAACCTGGACAGTAAAGGGAAAAACAGAAGCAGTGGAGCTTAAGCACTGGTTCAAAAATAAAAGTAGTGGCTAGTGACTGGTGTGGTGTATTTTTTAATCACTTAGACATCAGTATTTACTATTATTTTATATAATTTATTGTTACATATATTAATCACACACACACTGGATTAGTGGTCACATTATATATTATTTGTCACCTATATTGTCCCTCACACACTGGAACACTGCATGCTTTAGGTGAGTGGTAAGGACTGAGGCCTGCTCAGGCCAAGGCCTTGGGTTTTTTCCACTAGTAGAACTGCACTCATTCATATTTAGAGGTTCACCTTTGTACACAGTGCACTTTTGACACTGTATTGCCAGTGTGAAGGTCAAGTAGCTGGGAGTTGTGTGACCCGAAAGAGGGGGTTGAAGTCCCACCTGAGCTAATTTAATAATGTAAGGGAGTGCTAAGATAAGACCGCCCTAAAAGCGTTTCTAGTAATGTGAAAATATGGATAGAAGGGCGGGATAGTGCTCCGGTGGGAGGTATTTTCATGTGGGAAAGTTGGTTGTTTTGGCAGCCCCCAGAGAACAGTCATGGAGCCATTGCATGAGGATCGAGCTAGTATGGTTCATATTGGATTGGGAGCATCCTACTATGCCCACTGGCCCTGATAACAGCAGGGGGAGGTGTGAGTTTGGGCAATAAAAGGCAGTGGTAAAGTTGGGAGGGAGCACACTTTTTTGCTCTTCCTTTATCCCCTATGCAACGGCTCCAAGGCACTCAACTCCCGGGAGGGCTTTTTGCTTTCTTGTACTTTGTTTAACTTTGTGCTTCAATAAACCCTGGCAACGAAACCTGCTCATCTCCAGTGAGATTTTGTAAAGTGTGAAGTTACTATCAAGGTGCACTTGTTTCCATTGGTCTCACCTCCGCCTGGTAAGAGGGGCAGCGAGAGAGAGCCGCACCACGACCCGATACTAGCAGTGGCAGAAATGTACATACACATCACTTACTCGTGTGGAATTTGGGTAAGTTAATGCAAAGAAAATGACATATTCAAACTCCTTGATGAAAGACAAAAATGTAACATTAGGAAACTGTGAACAGAGATGATCTCTTGCCTTATTGTCATCCATGACTGTGTTGAGTGACTCGATCCACATAGGGTCAATATCCCCATCCAGAACAATCCATTTGGGTCCATCATGGCCCACTGAGGTCAGCTCTCTCATGGTAGAAGAGAACAGACCTATAAAAATAAATAAACAGCAACACAAACAATCATAAATTCACTTTGTTTACATTTTTCCCAACACTAAACTATCACTAGGGCATCATATGTTGTATTAAAGCAAAATTGTGAAGTAAATTTACTGAAACAGGAGCGGACTGTGAAATAGAAAAAGTACATTAACTTTCTAATTATTTCTGAGGAGAGGCTTTGGAATAAATTATGGTCTTGGCACCAAAATAAATCAGACTTGACAGTGACCCAAATTCTGGAGGAAAAACTGGTTCTCTTGATCATCATTTATTGCACATTAATTCTCTTGTATAATCCCCACGCTTCTCACCATCCTTCCACTCTCTGGTAGCAGGGTGCAGGTATCCAAACAACTCATCTGTAGTAACAGCTTTAGGGTTAATATCATTCCATATGGGCTTCATCTTCATGTTTGCATAGGTCCGATGGAGGGTCTTCAAGATCTAGTATGTAAAAGATAATTTATATAAATGTCTTTAGTCGATATGTTTAGACAGATTTTGGCTATAAGGAGTTGGATTACACAGACACTGTTTTCCAAAATACAAGCACAGTCTCTGTTTTGAAATGTAGAGTAGTTTAGTTAACCTGGCTCTTTCCACTACCCGGTCCACCTACTACAAACACAGAATGTCTGACAGCCAGCAGCTCCTCCAACTGGGTCACCTGCAAACATGGACTCACATTAACATGAAAATATATTGTAAAATATTGCAAGTTAACTCAAAGAGATGTCTCATCTTATAATTAAAAAAAATAACTTATCCAACTAAAATTGACTGGAGTATTTCTCTGCACATGCTTTACCTAATAAAATTAATTTTAGTTTTTGTGGGGTTTTTTTTGTGTTGACAGATAGGCTAACATACCTCTGCCTGTGCTCTCGCCGTGGCAATGGAATCACAGTATTAACTTTACTTTATTAAATTTACTTTACAAAGCACAAAACTATGTGTAGGTGTTGATTTATCCTCCTGTGAGAATTATGCATTCCCCCATGTTAAAATGATCAACTCAGAACTAAGTCTAGCTTAAATGAATGTGTTAGTGAATATGTGTTAGTGATGTGTATATGGCACATCTATTTAAGCTATATATATATATATATATATATATTTGAAGTTTTATGAACTGGATGTCTGTATCCCATTATTCCCTGCAGTATTTTGCAGAGAATAATGGGAAAAGGAGCAACCACAGTGAGCTGTTTGATGAAGAGCTGCAGGTGACAGGCTCCACAACCCCCAACTTCACAGTGGGGTAACAGGTCCTTTCACTGTGCTCTGCTGTTTGCAGACTCATGCCAGGCGTGTATAAAACCACATCACGGTTGCTCACAGAATGATGGAAAAAGGACAATAACCCCCTCACTTTTTTATTACTGTGTAACAACAGTTTGTTTTGTTTTCCCGAGAATTCAGTGACATGTATTAAACTACATTTACTGTTAAAACCAGTAATTAATGGTCTTACCATATAAATCAGGAATTAAATCTTAGAGACTGTAACTATAGCATATGCTAAAACAAAGCAGCACCTTAAGTATGAAATTTTCCTCTGGCTGCAGATGCAGCTCACTGACTGACTGGCGAACAGCATTTTCTAGCTTTGGGTCTCTCTTCCTGGGCACATCCAGCTGTGGAAAGAGGTCACTGATCAACCCAAGGAAGATGGGAACATCACTGGTCACGATCTTAGGCAGGTTGAAGTCCCTGAGAGCCCGCATCAGCACCTTCAGAGGAAATAATGGCCTCACAGTTTTGATGCCACACGGCAATTCCTGATAAACTCACATTTCTGGAAAGAAAATTCATTTGTATCCATGAGAGCTGAGACACTTCAGTGTGAACCGCAACTTTCATTTATGTTCTGGTTCTATTTCTAGTTATTTTCCAATGCTGCTGAGTTTATCTTTACTTCTACTCCTTGATTCCTTGTTTGACGGTTCTAGTTCCCCTCTCTGTCCAACCTGTTCTGGTCTCATCTCAGTGTTTTATACTTAGCCTTGCCTGTGTGAAGTCCATCTGGTCTCCCTTGTTGTTTACGTTTCTGTCTTTGGTCAAGTTCAGATGTTTGCGTCTGTGTCTCAGTTTGAGTTATTTCCTGTTTTATTTGGATAGTATCTTGACTCTTGTGTGCTGTGTTTAGTTTTGCTTCCTTTGTCTTGTTTCCCCAGTGAGTTTCAGCCATGTTCCCTGGTGTTTTCCCATCTTCCTAATTTCCTGGTGTGTGTGTATACTGTGTAAGTCTTCTTCTGTTCATTTCTGGTCATTTGGGTCCTAGTCTACCTGCCACACAGCTGGTTTATGACAGAGATACACACCTGTTCTTCAGGTCTGCTACGGTCCTCCCTCTTCAGAGATCCGGCCACAACCAGGACTGATTTGATAGCCCGTAAACCCCAATCATAATGATCCTTTGAAAAAAAAA
>JASGAU010287045.1:0-16601 GCA_030220045.1 Australoheros facetus
GGTCAGGGTAGATACGTGTGTGCTTCCTGCTCCTGTTTGCACAAATTCTGGATCTCAGTCACATAAATGAATCTTTCTTTGCTCGAGTCATATCCGATCATCTTCAACTGCATGAACAGTGCACATGTTTACATGAAAGCAGCTGATGTCATTTCCTGTCTGCGTCTCTCAGGCAGGAGTGCGTGGCCACCGAGGAGAGCCCGCAGGTCTTCTTCTGCTGCTGCGAAGGAAACTTCTGCAACCAGCAGTTCACCCACCTGCCGGACGTCACCGTGCCACGTGAGTGGGCTTTGATGGGCCTGTGCATGTGTCACATCTATATTCTACTGTTTGTGGTTCATCTCATCAATTCATCATTTAAATGTTTTATTCAGCAGAACAAACTGTGTCTTCCTACATGTAGATCAGTGTCTGTGTTTAACATTCAGGATATCTCATGATCTGCTGTGTCCATGTTTCAACTGTTCTTCATACTACCAGCTCACATTTACCTGCCTGAGGTTAATTCTCAGTTCAATGCTCAATTTCTACCTGATCAACCGTTAACATAGACTGTACATAAAGATGGATGTCGCTCTCTGATCAATGTTCTCTCTAATGTCCAGCAGGGGGCGACTCCTCTGAAGTCTGATTGTGTCTCTGAGCTCAGTGAACTCTTTCCTGATGAGTTTATGATCTCAGTCACTGGTTTCAGGTCTGACTCAATAAAACATGAAGTTTATTTTGGAAGTTATGGTCTCGTTAGGGTCACATAGGAGCGGGAAGCAGGGGAGGGTTTAGGGCGGGGCTACCTGTGATTGACAAGTCTCTACTGTTTCAGTATTATGACAGGTAGTGAAAAACTCAGCTTGAGGCTTCATTACTCACTAATGGGTGGTGTCATGGCAGCGACCTCCAGCCTGCTAACAGCTGTTTGCTCAGACTGACACCAGGCTGTCAGGACTTTCCAGCGTTACCATGGTAACACAGAGCCGATAGCGTGTTTTCTTACTTTTTAAAATTACCTTTTTTTTTATATTTTCTGTGTTTCAGTGATCAAGGCCCCGCCCTCCAGTGTGGGCGTGTTAAATGTGATGATTTACTGCCTGCTGCCCGTCACCGTGCTGTCGGTCGCCCTGCTCACCGCCATCTGGATGTACCGACACCGCAAACCTCCGTACGGACACGTGGACATCGCCGAGGTGAAACTCTCTGACAGCAAAATGTCTCATTGCATTGATTTTTGGGTTTCTTCTGGTTTTTTGGAATTTTTGGGGGAGAAAACAGGCGAGTAAATGTACTCAGTTACTTTCCACCCGCAGACTTTAGCTGATGACATCAGTTTTCCTGGAGGTACTTAAACTCCATGAAGCTGAGACTGAAATGAGCCAGCAGCCACATTCAGGCTGTCACAGAGTGGAAACGTGCTGTTAGAGCACCATCTGCTGGGGGTCTGCTGGTACTGCAGCTTCCTTCACAGCCCCTCACTCAAACATGAACACATCAGGAATAATAGGAGTCTTAGAAACTCACAGCACAGTTAGATATGCTTCTGTCTGCAAGGCGCCCTATTATAGCATCACACAGAGCATCCACTGTTCCCGCGTTTCAGTTTATTCATGCGAGAAAACACAAAAGCAGCCCAAAAAACCAGTTTCTCAACAAATCATGGCTCTGTAAAACAATCACAGTCTCAAACTGTAGAAGGCTACAGCCCAGAAGGAGCCATCATCTGAACTTTAGAAAGACCCATCCATCCATCCATCCATCCATCTCTGACCACAAGCTGAGGGCAGCAGCCAGTAGAAGACTGAAGCACTGCCAAAGTTGTCTGGGCTCAGCTTTAGAGTTCAGGTGAGGAGCTGGATGTCTCCTAGGTGAGATGCTTAGGGCATGTCCAAATGGAGAACCGGGGCAGAACATTCACACTGGAGCGATCGTTCTCTGTATTTTTAGACTTTGTCAAACCAGGAAACAAAACCTGGACAATCACCTGAATATGTCCTCTCTAAAGATCAGCAGCTGTTGGTTCTGGCTGCAGCTAACTATTACTATCAGTTCATCAGCGCAGTGAAATATGGAGAACACTGCAGGGAGTGTTGCTGAATGAAGCGTCAGAAGTCGTATTCTGTTTGACAGAAGTGCAAACATTCAGTCTGCAGAGATTTCTGAGAAAGACAAGCAGGAATCTGACTCCACGGTGCGGTTTGATAAACGATGATCAGTGTTTCTCTCGTTCAGACTTCTCCATCTTTTATTGTCATAAATGCAACAACTCAACTCAGCAACTACAGACCAACATTTAAATGAGACATGTTGGTGCTCTGCTCTCCACGTGTCCTCCAGGATCCCAGTGCACCTCCTGCCTCCCCCCTGCTAGGTCTCAAGCCTCTGCAGCTGCTCGAGGTGAAAGCCAGGGGGCGCTTCGGCTGCGTCTGGAAGGGTCAGATGATGAACGAATACGTGGCTGTGAAGATCTTTCCCATCCAGGTACACATGTTTCCTCATTGGCTGTTCCTCCAAGTGTCGGTGCTGTTGTTGTGTCTCCAACCCCTTCATCACCTCCTCTGCTTCCCGACAGAATAAAGATTCATGGCAGAATGAGAGGGACGTGTTCATGACGCCGGGAATGAGACACGAAAACATCCTGAGGTTCATCGCCGCAGAGAAACGAGGGAGTCACCTGGAGGCCGAGCTGTGGCTCATCACAGAGTTCCACGAGAGGGTGAGGAAGAGGACGGCGGCAGAGGGGACGTAATTTAGAAACTTGAGGGTGTCCACTTGAATTTCTGATTTTGAACAAACCTTTGGAGTCTGAGCTGCTCTGATTTCTTGATGTTTGGCTGTGGTGTCTCTGCAGGGCTCCCTGTCAGACTTCCTGAAGGGAAACGTGGTCAGCTGGTTCGAGCTGTGTCACATAGCCGAGTCGTTGGCGTGCGGCCTGGCTTACCTCCACGAAGACATCCCCCGGCTGAAAGGAGAGGAACCCAAACCGGCCATCGCCCACAGGTCTGCACACAAACCCTCCAAACCTCTTCAGAGCAGCCAAAGCGGGAGAGACACAACAACAACAACGACAGCACTCTACAAATCTGACAGGAAACATTTATCTGCAGTAACAGCTTTCTGCCACACGGTGGAGCCTGTGTACAGATTTTAGAGGAAACCACCTCCCTGCTTGTGCTTTGACCTCCTCTTCACTCATTCTGAAGCACACCAGGACATAAAAACTGTGTGCATAAAATCAGAAACATCTTTAAAGTTATCTGCACGACTGTCTCAGTTTGACTGGTGGAGAATCTGTTCTTTAGAGAGCCACACCTCCCTCTGACATCCTGGCTATGTTACACCTTCCTTTGCAACTGCAGCAGCAGCTAAAGGCATGATGGGAACTGTAGTTCAGAAACACAGTGCTATTATTCAGTAAATGGTTGTGGGCAGGTAACGTGTCCGTGTTTGATGTGCTTTATGTTCTTTCCCTCTCAGGGATTTGAAGAGTAAGAACATCATGCTGCGCTCAGACCTCACAGCAGTGATCGGAGACTTCGGCCTCGCCGTGCTTTTCGAGCCGGGGAAACCGCCAGGAGAGACGCACGGACAGGTGAGCTGCTCTGCCTGCAGGTGGCTGAGGAGACAAGTGTCATCTTCATGCTCGCCACACGCTTTTGTGTGTCTGTGTGTGCAGGTGGGCACCAGGCGGTACATGGCTCCCGAGGTCTTAGAAGGAGCCATCAACTTTCAGCGAGACGCCTTCCTTCGAATCGACATGTACGCCATGGGCCTGGTGCTGTGGGAGCTGGTGTCCCGCTGCAAGGCTGCAGACGGTAACACACACACACACACACACACACACACACACACAGCTTTTATTACAGGAGGTCTCAACAGCAGATGGAAGCAATGCTGGCCTCCACCTTTAACATCCATGCTGAGTCCTGGCTGTGGTGTGTTCAGGGCCGGTGGATGAGTACATGCTGCCGTTCGAGGAGGAGGTTGGTCAGCATCCATCACTGGAGGACCTGCAGGAAGTCGTGGTCCACAAGAAGATGAGACCGGCCATCAAAGAGCTCTGGCTCAAACACAACGTGAGTGAAAATCAGTCCAACCATCAACATGACCTGAATCATCACCACAAAGCAAGTGAAAACATTGAACTTCTGATTATTTATTAAATCTTAGCGTCCTGTTGGATAATGAATTTCATGAGCAGATGAACTACGCATTCATCTGCCTTCAGAAAACTGGATGAAGTGTTGTCCTCCAGCTGTTGGTGCTCTGTTTAGCTGATGTTCCAGATGTTTTAAAGCTCTCGTTCAGTTCGAGGTTCCCTGTGCTGTTCTCATGATTCTTATTTCTTTCTGTTCTCTGCTGCAAAACACATTTTGATACTGAGAGCTGTTTCTATTACATCGGGGTATTTACTGAATGTTCTCAGAACAGCAGTCATCTGCAGCTGCTTTATACTCTAAGGAGGTGACTATCTGACAGTATCTATCGTCCACCTGGTCCTTACTCAGAGTTTCTGTCTGATTTCTCAGACTTTTTATCTGATTTAGTGCTCAGTTCAGATCAAATAGTTATAGTGGGTGATTTTAACATCCATGTAGATGCTGAAAATGACAGCCTCAATACTGCATTTAATCTATTATTACATTCAACTGGCTTCTCTTAAAATGTAAAGGTGTAGGTTCTGCGTAGGTTCTCAGTCATCCAGGTCACAGTAGTCTCTGGAGCTTGAAAAAAGACCTTTCACCTCTTGGATGAGGTGAAACATCTTCGAGAAACTTAAAGAACTCCAGTTGCCTTTTTTCAAGCTCCAAAGACCCTCTGCTGTCTGACCATTTCTTAATAACATTCAAATTTACTTTAATGGATTACAGGCAGCGGGGAATGAACATCATCACAGCAGAAGTCTTTCTGAAGGGGCTAAGTTTAAGGATATGATTCCACTTTCCAACTATGAGTGGAACTTGTCAGTGATGATGAGGAAAACTTCCCTTGCTGTGAAGTTTCACATTGAACACAGAGGGCTGCAGGTCAGTTTAGTTATTGGTGGGACTGGAAAATAAACAGTTTTGTCTCAACAGCAGATGTCACAATGTGACACTCTTCACATTGTGAAGAGTGTCACTTCACAATGTTTTTTTCAAGGTGTTTTATTTTGTAAGGACCCTGTAAAGACAGTATTGGAGAGCAAACTCAAAAGATCTAGTCCCGGTGGGTAGTGTGTGTCGATGGTGAGGAAGGCCTCCCTTACTTGGAACAAGTTTTAAATTAAACACAGAGGTGTTGGTGGGGCTGTGTTCATGAAGGATGGTGTCATCTGCATATAACTGTACTTTCCAGTGCTGAGCCGTAAAATAGGGAGGTATCCACATAAGTCAGCCTAGTGCGGATCCCTGAGGGACACCTTGCTGTGTACAGATACAAACCGAGTGGACTGGGTCATCTTCTTGTCTTCGGTTAAAGCTCGAGCAGCAGTGCTTTCTTTCCTGACCTTTCCCCCTGTGCTCTCTGCAGGGTCTGGCTCAGATCTGTGAGTCAGTGGAGGAGTGCTGGGATCACGACGCCGAGGCTCGACTATCGGCCGGCTGCGTGGAGGAGAGGATCGCTCAGATCCGCCGCCTCACCGCCACCATCACCCCACCTACCTCCGAAAACAACACCCTGCTGGTGTCCTCCGTCGCACCACTTCCCATGGTAACTAATGTGGATCTGCCGCCCAAAGAGTCCAGTATATGAGGAGGAAGAAACCAGGCGCACACCACGCTGTCTTTCCTCAGTGGAAGTTCAGGCATTAGAGCAGCTGCTATTTTACTCTCTGGACTTTTTTTTTTAACTCTTTACGTGATTCCCTCTCAGTCCTTCTGGACGAAGAGTACCAGCACACCTTGTTTTTCTTAAGTTTTCCTCTCAGTATGACTCATTCGTGTCTTTTTTAACCAGGTGTGTGTTTTATGAGAAAACGCATTCAGGTCCCGACTCAGTGAATGCTCTTCTATCTCCAGGTACCTCAGCGACCATTTTTCTTCGCTAATTTTTTTACTGTTTTCCTCGCTCATTCTTTCCTCTGCTGTCATCTGCTCACATCTGGATCTACCTACCTGACAACGGCGTCCCCCAGCAACCACCTTCCACCAGGCGGCCGTTGGGACATTTTACTACGATGCTGCAAAACCCTTGTAGGAACCCCAAGACTGTTACACAGGAAACACCTACTGACAGCAGACCGTTTTCTACCTTTTCCTGGACTCTTTCTTTTTTTTATCGTTCTCCTGCAACAACACGTTGCTATTCACACCTTCGGATCCAACGGGTTGCATCCAAAAAAGACGGAAACAGGAAGTGAGGTCACAAGGAAAAAGGCAAAATTGGACTGTTGGGTTTTAGCGTGGCGGTTTCCCTTCTCTCGTGTTTTGTGTTCAGCGGGAACTCTGATTGGTGGGATCTGGGAGGCAGACGCCTTGTATGCAGAGGTTTGATTGGCTGACTGCGCTCAACCACAGCATTTTGGTTGGTTCGGAAATATTTTCTCAGGTAACCATGTCTACAGGGGTGTGTGGGTGGGGGGTGTGGGAGGGGAGCAGATGCGACGTCAGCCGTGGGTTTCCTGAGTGGTGAAGGGGGGGGGCTGGTGGAAGCCTTCGGTGGGAGGAGCTTATTTGAGGGTGCTCAAAGCCTGTTGGCTGTCCTGAATATGTAAAGGTGCCCAAACAAGGGAACACGTGTTACCCTGAAAAAAAAAAGAAAAAAAAAGGTGCAAGACCTCATGATGCATACATGCATTCAGGTCTGTGTGTGTGTGTGTGTGTGTGTGTGTGTGTGTGTGTGTGCGCGTGTGTGTGCGTGTGTGTGTGTGTGTGTGTGTGTGTGTGTGAACAGTCATGTGATGTGACAGTTTTTTTTTGTCTCATGTTGAGTTTATTCTGCACCTGCAGATCTTCTTTATTTCAGTCTACCTGTGGGAGAGGCCTGTGACCTTTGACCTCCAGTTGGTTAAGCCTGTTTGAAGTGCAGGTTTGAACTGGTTTCATTGTCCTGCTTCAAGTTGAGGGTCAAAGTAGAAGTCTGGTGATTTTCTTCATTTCTTCAGATCACTGCTCGTTTATTCTGCACACGTGTGAGGAGGGCTTCTTCCTGCCCCTGCATTTCACAATAAAAGCCATCCACACGTACCATCTGTGACTCCTGTGTTCCTGCAGTAGCAGAGGGAAGTCTAACTTATAAACAAAGAAGTAGAAAAATAACTGAATTTGCAAAATTAGTAATTAAATTCTGAGTAATTTAATATAAAACCTTCTATAATCTAATAATCACGGTTTCATAGTGAAGTCACACTAAACTTATGTTCTTCAGTATTTATGTCTAAAGATTTGCTTCAGTTCTCAGCGTAAAGTGTGACTTTTATTGAAGATCTGATCTGAACAGTGAGAGCAGCAGCGGAGGAAGTCGGGCTGAACTGGAAGAAACGTCAGCTTCAGGTTTCTGTGTCACGCCGGCGTCTCAGACCCGGCTGCTCCAGGAAACAGGAGGCAGGAAGTACGCACATTTCCTCACGCGTGTGGAACAGATCAGGCAGCATCACTCTTAACAAGCTGCCACAGAGGTCAAAGGTCACCCGTTTCCCCCTAATGCCCCCGTTCTTGTTTTCTTTCACTGGGGACCAAAACCGAGGCGGCTTTGGGACGTCAGAACCTCTCCTGGACCTTCGTGTTCAGACTGACGAAGAGGACAAACAAACTGAACTGTGTTGTTTACTGTGTGCGTTTGCTTTTGTGTCCCTCGTGTGATGCCATACATGTAACAGTGAATGTCTACGATGCTGCTGCTGACCGTGATGATGATGATGATGATTTAGACTCAAAGATGAATATATTTCTGTAGATTCTTTTTATTGTTAGTTTTACTTTAGCTACATTGAACACATGCAACTCTGTGTCGTTGTACAAAGTCGGTGAAGTGGGGGGGTGAATGTGGGGTGGGGGCAAAAAATCATTCATTAATAAATGAAAAGAGGGTAACGTAGGTGAGAAGAACGGAGCTCCTGAAGCACAGACCACCTCAATACAGCAGAAATACCTCACAGACTTTTCTACGTGTTGAATTCTGTTTTTTAGACTCGAGTAGTTGCTTTGATGACTTTGTTGTCACATAATAATCGATTGTGAACTTTTCATTCATTTATTTTGTATTTGATTCTCTGATTAGAGACGTTCATGTTGTTTCCATTAAATCTGCCAGGTCACGCCGGACTCAGACCTCGAAAAACTCACTCAGATGTTTTTGTTGTTTTAGACTTAAACTAAACTGCCGAACAGCACCTGGACTGGACTTCCTCTCATCCTTTCCTTTCTCTCTTCAGGTTTCCTTCCCTCCTTTCCTCTTTCCTCCTTTGCTCTACTACCTCCTTTCTTTTCCTTCCTTTGCCTCCTTGTCCTTGTTGGTGCCTCCTCAGCTTCCTCTTTCCTTTCCCTTCTCTCCAAACTGTGAATGGAAAAGATCACATGGTTCTAAATATCTCACCAGGATGTTTGTGAGCTTTCAGGATGAAAGAAAAAGCTTGTGTTCATGTTCATTGTGACCTGCAGTCCTTCAGACAGCATCGCTCCTGTAATTTGATCCACTTCCAGGTCTTATCCCGCCTCAGATCCAGGTGTTTCCAGGTCTATTCAGGAACACGTTACCTCAGTAAAGCCTCACGGGCAGAAACGCTGTGCAGCAACTCGGGCAGCAGGCGTTTAGATTCTGTTCCCATTTAAAGGACTCAGCAATGAGGGCAGTCACACGGGGGGGGGGTTCTGTCTCTGTATCTGATGCAGGTTTGTGGTAGAGTCCATGTGAGAGGATCTGAGCAGGGTTAGGCTGCACTGTCAGCACTGATCTGATCAACATATCTCACCTGGTCCCAAAGCTCAGAGAAGATTCTTCGTTTTCACATTTCTGGGTTCTTCAGCTCGCTGATGGTAGAGCAGGAACCAGAGGAACCTCTCACTGATGTGACTGAGGAAGGTCAAACATTTGGTGGATTTCACTGGAGCTCGATGCTAAAGAGAACCAGGACACAGCGAGCAGAGTTGTCGCTGTTTGTTCGAGGGTGAGTCACCGTTTAAAGTCCAGGTTTCCTGCTGTGCAAGTGATTCTTCCAGTTTTAGGCCAATCAGGTGCCTGTAAGGAGGAAGCATGAGTGCTGTGGTTACAGTTTCAGTCAGTGACGGCACAGAGCTGCTCACTGATGTTATTGCTGCATGAAGCACCCCCGACTCAGTGACACCTTCCTCCTCAGCTTCTGACTCGTGGCTAAGGAGACCTCTTTCTCCTCTTTCCCACCAACCGGAGTGGAGCCAGCTCATGGACCTCGTGTAGCATTACTAACTTAGGGTAAAAATATCTGACAGCCAAAATCTGGCGTCAGCTCTGGTCTTTGTTTTTGGTGGAAATGTGTGGAGATGGTTCCAGATGGACACCAGCACCATGTTGGTGGAGAAGATGTATCGCTGCAGATGAGACAGCTTGATGGAGCTGCGATCTGTGCTGCTGCAGTCATGTCCTACAGTCCACCCAGGAGAGACTTTTTATTTCTCAGGCACAGCCGGGTGAAATCTCACACACACACACACACACACTCTCTTACTGACCAATCAAATTCACATTTCAAAATCAGATTTCAGGGCTTTTGGAGGAGCCACAACGGGGTTTCCCAGGCATGTTTTCATGGGGTCATAGTGATCAAAGTGCTCCTGCTTGCCCACCTGGCATGAAAGGAGGAGGGGCCAGTGACAGTGCAGGAGTCACATGACTCCTGGTCCTGAGCAGGTGTGTGGAGATGGCCACCTCCTGTTTTGGTGCTTTGTCCTGTGCCGGTTTGCCAGGAAATGGTGGCCTTCCTCTCATTTCCCGTTCTTTCCTCTGAACGTGTGAACGAGCCGCTGCCGGCTTTTCAAAGATTTCCTTGTTCTGAGAAGGTCCGTTAGTACGCCTTTCATCGATGATCGAAAGGCGAGAGATGCAAGAGTTCCCTCAAAATTCCCGATCCCTTTCAACCAAGATGGACAAAAAAGACTCAAGTTCTCAAAAATGGAGAGGAGCAGAAAGGACGTCTCTCCCTGACCTGACCCTTCAGGAACAGGGACCTCTATCAGGATATAATGGCTGAACCATGAAGTCCATACTGGAGGTTAAAAATTCATTTCAAACCAGAGGTACCATTGAAGCTGAGAGGCTGGATGCTGATGTATACCACTGACAGTTTATATTCCAGCTGATGATGAACAAACTTGAACACAGACCTGGAACCAGAAACAGCCCAAAGCAGCAGCTGGAGCAGCAACACGAACAGAAACCTGACTTTAACTGAAGACGTTCGTTTCCTTCGGCACAGGCCGGGTGTGGGTGTGGGTGTGGGTGTGGGCCGTAGATCTTTGTGCTTTGCTGCAGTGCAGATTTAAATGGGAACAGAATCAGTGTGACTGTAAAAACAACAAGCGTGTCTTTAGGAGGGAACAAGTGCAGGAACAGCTGTTTTTGAGATCTATAAACATACATGTATGTACATATTACAGGAGAGCAGAAATATGCACAGGAAGGAGGAAGTGACACTTAACAAAATAAAAGCCTCTTCCCAGTGACAGTCCTTCCTTTTGTAAAGGCGTTAAAGGTTCCAGTGGCTGTTTTTTATTTTGGTATTTGAATCCTGAGATGATCGCTGTGACGTAGACGTTTGATTTGCAGTCTGATGGAGATCCCCTCATTTTACTGTGGTGCTTTGTAAAGAAAACTCCACCCGCTCGATCTGCCTGGAGACAAACAGGAAATAAAACCTGTGTGTGTGTGTGTGGCGTCGCTCTTTTCTTACCTAGTTTCATAAATCTATTGTATATGTCTCTTTCTATCTTCCTCTCTCCGCCCAGTGCCAGGATCATCTCTGTATGAATGAATGTAGTTCTAGTCCTCAGTGCAGCGACGCCACGCACACAAACGCACTGCAGGACAACATGATTACACTTTCATCTTTTTGTATATGGAAATAAACAATAAATATTGTCAAATTATTTTACATGGACTGCTGTATTTATTTTATGATTTATAACCTGTAGCTCCCATAAAGTATCTGCTGCACCAATAACAGGATCATAGTTCCCAGAAACTTTCTTTCAGTACATGATGAGATCAGCTTGTTGTCTGTATGATCCTTCAGTGTGAGTGAGTGGACTCCACAGCACAAAGATAGAAATGATTGGATCATCTCTAAACTACAGCGTGATCATGGGAAGCTTTAGAGTGGATCTGAACACCTCCATCCACCTCGGCACAGGCAGCGAGAGGTCCGGCTCCTCCACTGGTGTTGGTGGTGCTTGGTCCACTGTCAACACAGCCGTCAAGATGGAGCTTTATGATTTCTTTTCCAGCAGGACTTACCTGCCCACAGAGCCTGGGATCGACCAGCCTGAAGATGGAAAACCACCAATCCAAAAGCCCAGGCGAGCTTCAGTAACACGTCAGAGCCTCGAGCTGATCTCCTCCAGGCTGCACTGTTGCAGGAACACGTGTGAAGGAGGCCAAAGCAAGCTGAGATCCTAACCGGGGGGGGGGGCTCAGGAGGTAGAGCAGGTCACCTACTAATCAGAAGCTTGGCTGTCCCATTCCTGGCTGCTCTGGGCTACATGCCGAAGTATCCTTGGGCAAGATACTGAACCCCAAGTTGCTCTCCGACATAAGCATCTGAGTATGAATGTTAGACCGTATAAGCAGTTAGCTTAGTTACTCATGGAAGTGCTTGTATGATGGGTGAATGTAAACGTGTTCTAAGCACTTTGAGTGCTCAGAGTAAAAAAGCCCTCTATAAGATCTAGTCCATCTACATACTTTCCAGAGGTTGGACATTAATGTGTGCAGATCCTTTATGACTGATCACAGGAAATGTTCTAATAATCTGAGCTGCTGGGTTTCTAATTTTCATGAGCTGTGAGCCAGAATCATCAAAAATGTACAGAAGAGTTGAAATGCAGTTTCCGTGGGATGAATATAGAATAAGTTCACCGTTATGAACAGCAGAGAAACTCAAAGATCCACCTGCTTTTTAAGGACTGAGCATCAGGTTAAATCTGGGGAGGTTCCTTCTCATGGAGCCAAAACTCAACGATCTCCAAGCTGCTGAGGTCTCAGTCTCGCCTCCTGGCACGGAGCTCCATCATACTGGACGAGCACAGATGGTGAGTCCTGAAAAAGTAGAAGCCCACAAACTGTGAGCAGCAGGACTGGATCTCCATCCTTCAGGATTTCTGAAAGGATGAAGAGGAAGGATGAAGGCTGTAAATACTTTCATTTGAAAGTCTTTGAAACTTTGAGATGCTTCTGGTTGTTCTTCAATCCAAATTAAAGCTGCAGCCGTGAAGCTCCGCGCTGCGCCTGTGGACCGTGACTGTGCGGGATTCGTGCTCAGCCCTCTCAGCTCTGTGTGCACTTCCTCGCATCGAGGTTCGTCTGTGATCTGCTGCGGAAACAGAACTCTGGAAAAACCGCCCGAGTCTGCGTCCGCTGTGATGATTACAGTAGCGGAGTAGAATTCGCAGTAGAGTACAGTAGTATTCTCAGTAGTCATAGTAACAGTACTCCATCTCTCCTCCAAACCGGAGCGCGCGCTGCGTATTCGTGTCCGCTGCTTCCGCGGCGCTGCGCCCCGTCATGGTGGCGCACCGCGTCCGCCGCTCATACGGAGGATCCACCTCACTGCCTCGGTGCTGAAGCTCTCCAGCGTCCCGATCCCGACAGGAACCGGCGGCTCGCTCACCACCGAACACCGGGAGTCGCTTTGAGCTGCTGGAAACGGGCAGCAGAGCGGAGCTGCGGCGTAAGGAGAAACGATCCGTCGGCGGCGTTTGGCAGCGAGATTTTCATCCTCCGAGCTGTAAGAGGTTCGGACAGGTTCGGCTCTGCTCGGCAGGCTGCTCGCCTTTAACTTCCACTTTAGAGTTTGGAGGCTGCAGGCGCGCGCGAGTGTGCACGGAGAAAAATCCAGCTTAAGACTTCAGAAGACTTCAGAGAGGGAAATATTACTGCACAGGGCCATGGCATCCACGCTGATACTGCAGTAATACTACAGTATACAGGTGAGCCAGCAGCACACCCACTCACCTGAACAGCATCCTGCTGCTGTTATTAATACACTGTGTTTACTAGCAGGGCACCCGCAGAGCAGCGCGGTGGTACTACAGGCAGCAGCGAGGTCACTCTGAATACTACAGCAGTACTAGCAGTACTATAGCAGTACTACAGTAGTACTGCAGAGGCAGTACCTCCGGGCCTTTGGACATAATCTGATAATTAGCCTGAGCGGATTTTCTCTCTGGAGATGGGAAGCACCGCTGAGAGGAGAGACGAGGAGGAGGAGAGGAGCAACAGGAGGAAGAGGAGGAGGCCGCTGAGGCTCCACATGCCTGTAAGTGTGTGTCAGTCCGCCCTTGTTGTGTGTCCGGTTTGTGCTGATGAAAAGGACCGTGCGCACCGTTTGAGTGCAGCGCAGCGCAGTCTGGATTCAGAGGAAGAGTAATGAGATTTGGCTGCCTGCCTCCTTTTACTGCAGTGGAAATGTAATTAAAACAGGAAGAAGCCTCCATTATTAACTAAACACGGTCAGAGCAAAGCAGCGCCTGCAGGGCACGCCTGCACTTCCTCTGGCGTCCAGCAGAGGCGCCACAGTGAGTCAGTCCCCATGTTAAAACTTTGCCGTTAATGTATGGGGGACGGTGTTTCTATAACTGAGCTGTTGATGCTGCATTGAGCCTTAAAGTCTGCATTATTAGGTACAGGTGGAGGACCTGCAGCTTTTAGTCCTTCCATCAAACTAAAGCTCTCCACCCTCACATCCAAATACGGTCCCGCCTGCTAAAATAGACCCTTAAAACTGGACTTTATTAAACAACTGGAGACTTAATCTTGGCTGCATCCATCTTTTACATACAGTCTGTGGGTTTGGGCTGTTTTGATGATGAATTTGTGCTGACCATCAGAGATTATAATCTTCAGTCAGTCACAGAAAGCTTTCAGTTTTTTTACTTCAGAGCAGATTGTTTCTTCTGCACAACGGTGGGGACACCTACAGATCTGAGATCAGATCTTTGTTTCCTCTGGAGGATAATAATGTCCCTCAGGTGCTGCTGCAGCTGCTGTTGCTGACTCACCTGAGCTGCACTCTGTTCATCTCTCCAAGGCCTCTCAGTGAGTAACTGGTCTCAGATCACGCCTCCCCTCAGGGACCAGTGTTAGGCCCACTTTGAGACTCATTCCTCTGAGATGCTGCTATGCTTCGGGGTTTTGTTGTGATTTAGCTTCTGTGAGTTTAACCAATCAGCATCAGCCCGAGCTCAGTGTTTGGGCTGTGTGAGCTCACCTGGAGGGGAGGTTCCTGCTGTGGGGGGAGGTCTGACGTCATCATCAGCAGAGACAGAGCAGAGTAAACGTTTCAGCAAAGTTTCTCCAGGACTGTTTTTACCCCGTCAGTGCTCAGAGGAGGGACTGTGGTCCCACAGTGCTCCGGGCTTCTCTAAACCTCATCAGGCCAGGCTGTGAGGTGGGCGGGGCTAACAGGTAAACCTGCCGTGTGAAGTTAGACTGACACTTTGAAACAGTCGAGTCAGCATCGCTCCATCTGATTCTCACCTAAACAACACGGTGATGATGATGAGGCACGAATGAAGCATGAGGACACACACACACACACACACACACACACACACACACACACACACACACACACACACACACACACACACACAGAATTATGGGAAGGGACTCTTTGTCAGCAGCTGTTCTGGTTGGAGGACTGTGCGTCCATCCAGGAGTTTATGTGTCACAAACAGGGCTCGATCAGTGAGCTGTGGACTTCCTGTTCAGTGTGTATCTGCTGGACTGGAGCATGAAGGCTGCAGCTGTATCAGGAGCTCATCATGTCTGAGTTCAATAACAATATAATGTACTTATCTATAAATCACTGCACCAAGAAGGATTTGACTTTATCACCCCCCCAATAATCCCCCCTCCCTCAGCCAGCAGGTAGAACAAAAAAACCCTCACTGGATCTTTTATTATGGACCAATAGCAATGGAGTTTGTCCCTCTGATTTTGGTTCCTGCACACTCTCAAACACTTCTACATGTCCATGTTCATGTTCTGATAGGCCGTATACTTTTTTGTTTCTATTTTAAGCTTCTGATCCGAGCAGTTAAGAAGTCCTACTGTAGCTGTCAAAACCAAGTTAGATTCAGACATGTAAGGAACATATGCAGCGTGTCTCCAGCAGGTACTGGAGTTGCTCGTTCCAGCTCTGTATGATTTGACTGGTGTCCAACGTGGTCTGTTGAAAATGTTGAAGTGTTTAGTTTGGAGCCTCACGGGCTTCAACATTTGTTTGCACCCCGCTCTTCCTCGCTGAGCGCTTTGTTTAGCTCTGATTGCCATTCCTCCTTTAGTGTCACATTTGTGTCGCAGATGCTTTCAATCAGATTTTTACATACAGTATATACTGGTGACTCGGCAGGTATGGTTACCTCAGCATTTTGTTGTCTACTCATTGTTACACCTTTATTGTGTCATTCTATCTAATGGCTTGTGCCGAGGGTTCGAGTGCAATAATAAAGAGCGGGGGTGACAGCAGGTCTCCCTGTTCGGTCCCACGCTCCAATAAGAATTGAGATCATCTTGTTACCTGGATTGTTAGTCACTTTTGACTCTGTGTAAATCCGTTCAACGATTTCCTGAAGGGAGCGCTGAAACCCACATTTTCCAAGTGTATATCGTAGATAACTCCAGCTGAGCCCGTCGACCGCTGACTCTCAGAGGAGGTTCTGCTCCTGACCAAACCTGTCTGGTCCGGGTGTGTAACTGATGTTATGACCTTGATAATATTTTTGTAAACAATTTTGCATCACAGCACAGTAGACTTACTGGCCTGTGGCTCCTGCACTCCAACAGGTCTTTCTCTTTTTTCATTATGACAGTGATTAAGGATTCCTTCATTGATGTGGGGAGGTGATGTGAGCTGAATTAAAAGTTTTCAGTAACTCCAGGCACAATTCAGGTATGAATTTTTTAATAAAACTCATTGGGTATCCCATCCAGACCCGGGGTTTTCCCACTGGGTGAGACTGTAATGGTTTTAATTAACGCTCCCATAGTTATCGGGCTCTCTAGTTCAGCAGCATTCTCTTCAGATAACCTATGACCTAATCCTCTATGACCTGAAAATGTCTGAGTCACATTTTGATTTAACTGTAATCAAAGAGAAACGAGACTCAGCCCTCAGAAAGAAGCTTCAGCCTGGAAACTAATAATCCTTCAGTCAGCAGCTGAGAGCGGCCATGGCTTCAGCTGTGCTTCTGTGAGTCAGCACACAGACACACAAACACACAACCTTGGAAAGTGACCTGTGACACACACTGAACACACAGCGTGGCGTAAACCAGGAGAAACACGAAGAACACGCAGGGCCCACAAAGAGGAGGTCCTGCTACATAACAGGAAACAGGAGTTCATTTCAATTCAATTCAATTTTATTTATATAGCGCCAAATCACAACAAACAGTCGCCTCAAGGCGCTTTGTATTGTGGGTAAAGACCCTACAATAATA
>JASGAU010287144.1:0-27768 GCA_030220045.1 Australoheros facetus
AAATAAACAAACATGATAAAACTCAGCCCTGCTGAATGCTGGTACATTAACATTTACAAATAACATTTGTCCATGGAACAATAAAAAAACTATACGAGAGCGTTGTGAACAAAAACCAAACGAAAGGACCAAATATCTCCTATTTCAAACTCCACACAGTGAGAGGCCTGGGCCAAGGTGGACTTGAACCCAGACCTTCTAGATGGTATTCTACCTGTGAGGCAGTAGTGCTAACCATCATACTACCATGCTGCTGCTTGTTAATGGTTGCTCGTTGGTATAAACTAGATTTTTAGCAGGTGCAAAACTTGATGATATTAAGTTGTTTGAACTCAAACACATGATTACAATAAGATAGACCATAAAAAGGTACAGTCTACTCAGCATTAAGAAGTAATGTTCACATTCTAGGTAATTTTAAGTAATATGAACTCAGTATTTTAGAGTGGAATCAAAATCGGGGTTTACAGTGCAGTGAACACTAAAGACAGTCTGTAGGTAGACAGAAGTATGTAGGTGAGTCATTTTCCATATTTACTTGCAAATCAGGAGAATTTGGCTTTCTCTTTGATACATGCATACATATATTTGTACTCCTCCATGCTGTAGTGTAGACAAACAAGTTTTGCTCTCAGCCCTCTCCAGGAAGTTCCCCAACTTGTATTTGGACCATGGTGCAAAAGGAAACAAGCTGTACCCTGGGAAGGGTAGCGCTCGAGGTCAAGAGGAAACTGCAGCAGGAGATTCGATGAATGATACAGAAATGAAAAGGACTGCAACTCAAACAGTTTGACAGTTCAAGGAAGGCAAAGAGAAAAGAGAGATAAAATCTTTTAGTGGTGTTGTTTGTGTCAGCAGAGACTCTCTGGCAATATGACAATGAATGACCACTTCAAAGGGTGCTGCAGCCATCTGTAATGTGTGTTTCTGTATGACCTGGACATCACACTTCACCCAAATATGCCATTTAAAGAATGTAACAAAGGGCATCGGCTGTGGTGCACGAGTATGCATCACAGCTTTTATAAACATTTATTTATTTAAACTTTACTGAGTCAGGAAAAAAAATAAAATTAAAAAATCATTCAGGTTAATTTCCTGGAAAATTTGATTTTGCACAAAGGTTATAGAGCAACGCACACACAATACTACCAACCCCTGTTCACAAAATAAATACACAAAATGTTCCACAGAAATCTCAGAATCAAAAACTTCAAAACAAACATACAAAAAAAGGCCAAGTAGTCAAATGTGTCTGCCTTTAAGTCATTTTAAGAGGTTCCTTTGAATTTACTGAGAGAAGCTGCCTCCCTAAAATTCCCTTGATTTTGCAGTATTATTATATTAGAAAATATATTTAAAGTTTTCTTGGTAAGTGAAAGGTCGCTGGTTCAGTTCCAGCCGGAGACACAAATCCCCTCTGGGATTGCTTCAGGAAGTACATGCGTCACAAAACTCTGCCAAATCAAACATGCAGAGTGACCCCTTGTTACAAGGAGCAGCTGAAAGTAGCTTCTTGTTTTGTATGAGTGGAGTTGGTCCTATAATACTATAACGCCTTTAAAGTTCATGATGAATGTCAGTGCTCCGTGACATCCGTATCTAGCATGTGTAAACATTGCAAAGACATATGAATCCATAAAAAAAATACCCTAATGTTTACTTCAGTATGTTTCATCAACTCCTGGATCAAGCACAATTCCCAGAGGTCCCAACCCCACAACACAAACTAAAGACATGCTTTATCAGCATTAGGCAGGTGGCTTAATGTTGTGACTCTTTTGTGTAGTGACTTAACCCAAAATTACTTCCAAGGCCAAGAAGCTTTTCATCTATTATTTTGTGGAGAAAGAACATTAAAAAAAAAAAGCACATCCATAGTGTGTACCAAGGCTGCACGGTGAGGGTCACCTTCTTTGATTTCCAATCGACACTATTCAGCTGTTGCTACTGAGAGAGACGCTACAGGCAAACACCAGCTCATGGATTACTGACTGCCTGACAGACAGGCTGCAGTTTGTCAGATCAGGCAGGGCTCTGTGTGATTTGGTGATGTGCAGTACAGGAGCTCTACAGGGGGCTGTGCCGTCTCCATTCCTGTTCACTTTGTACACCTCAGACAACTGCAGGTCATGCCACCTACAGAAATACTCTGATGATTCTGCAGTGGTTGGATGCACTGCAGAGATCTGGGAGGAATCAGAGATGGTGACTGACTTCAGAGGGAAAAGCACAGCTACACCACTCGTGTCTATCCTGGGCCAGGATGTTGATGGGTGGAGGAGTACGAGTACCTGGGTATCCACATCATCATCCGGTTGAACTGGAAGACCAACAGAGGCTGGAAGGCTGTTATCCATCAAGAAAATCCTGACCACCCTCTGCACCACTTACTGAACAGACAGCAGAGCACCTTCTCTAACAAATGGATTCAGCTCCACTGCCACAAGGATAGATACAGGAAATCTTTCATATCACATTATTATTTAATCATCATTTCAACTGCTGTAACAAAAGAATTTCCCAAATATGGGAAAAATAAAGTATTTCTCATCTCATTTTCTAACTCTTCCTGGCTGGTCCTGCTATCAGGTAGTGTGACTTTAGAATGATGTTAGCCTACTTTCTGTTCTACTGAACCCTGGGACATTTACACACCAGTCAGCCCAGCAGACATATTCAAAATGGTATTACTGTTTGAAATCATGTGTGGAAATGATCAACATTTGTCAGCTGCACTAACAATATTAAAATTCCTAGCTACAAGTAAACGGAGACTTTACACCATCGACGAGCAATCATTTCTGTTGCACTTCTTTGAAGTCCACCTGAAGGGCGCACACATACTGCAGCTGGTGCACTGTAATGTCAGCTAACTATGCTGTCACATGGCTGATCCAGTCTAGCACAGTTGGCAGATCAGACTGTGGGCAGTTTTGAGGTTTGATGGTGTCTGTTCTGTTCCTGTGAAAGATTGGCTCTCAGTAAAGCTAATCTTCACAATTAAGAAGATAAAATGAACTGTTAGATAATTTAAGCCACAATCAAACAATCAAAGGAAACTTTCAGGAAACTTGAGGAGCAATCGACTAAATTAACCAGACAGCTGACAGCAAACATCCCTGGCTTTAAATTAAATTATACTGTTTTGAAATCACTGGAAAATACGCAAGGGTGGAAAACTTGGCAGGTCTAGAAACCATTTCCAGTAAGTAAGGCCACTGAAGAAGCAACAGATTAAGACTTCGGAGTTAGTGCCATATTTCAGCCACAAATTAAAGCTACAAATCTGTCAAATCTGTCGAGTCAATAAATGTAAATGCTAATCCAGGTGTCCAATGGCAGTACGAAAGGCCAGACGGAGGTCCGTGTTTGAGTGATGTGATGCATCTGGTCTCAATCAAGGAGGGTGCAGGCGGGAGAGCCCATTACACTCTGGCTGGCACTTTGTGAATGAGGCCTTTATAAGGGTTTGGATGTGATTCTGTAAACTAAATCCAGCCAATTCAACCCACACTTTGACATTTAAATTAGTTTTTGGCAAAGGCCATGTTATTCTACTACACATATACAAGCATTTTGATTGGTGAGAGAGAGTGACTTAAAAATCAAAGTTCAAAAACTTGTTATTTTTGCCTCAGGAGCATCACTTGTGTAAACCTAATATGTTTGCAGCAGAATATGCAAAGGCAACACAGAGTGTTATTGTTATGCTTTAAAATTTAATATAGAAAAGTGCAGACTGGCTCTGAAGCCCTCCTGAATTATGTTTGATTATATTTTAGTGCCAGACTTCCCGCTGTGTCAGCAAACACTGCTTGCTAAATGACAATTTTTTTTTAGACCTCACATCTAAGAAAAGAAAGATTATTTGCTTTAATGCAGAATGAGATATTCCATCCATCCATCCATCCAGACATCCATCCATCCAGACATCCAGATATCCATTCTCTTTCGCTTATCCGGGGCCGGGTGACCGTCTAATTTAGCCCTGCAACAGACTCATGACCTGTGCAGGGTGTACCCTGCCTACTGCCCTATGACAGGTGGGATAGAGCTCACCCCCCTGCATCTCTAAAGATATTAAGTGGAAGAAAATCTATGGATAGATGGATGGATGAATGGAATTTCTAGCTTCTAAATCTTAATTGTGACAATACTTAGGTGGAACTCTGTTAATTGCAGGTCACTTAAAGGCATACATTTTTAGGTTATAACTATAAAAAAATAAGAAAGTTTGAGGAGATAGTCGTAATGACAGATTATTGATGAAACCACTGTAGTGCAAGACCTTTAACCCTTTGTATTCAATGGCTGTTGCTAGACTAGATTAGCCGAAGGAAGTCAGACGAGGGGATCTCTGCTGTGATTGGTTAGTATTAGTGTCAGACAGCAGAGCTGATCCAATCTAGGACCAACCATTGTCAGAGGAGCATCAGGTCAGACTGTGGGTTTACTGGGCAGGTTCCAGGTTTGGGTGTGTGAGTTTTAATGTCCCAATTGATGCAAAGCTGCACTAACATACGGCTTTTGCTGGAGTTTTAAGCGTGAAACTGAGCGAATGAAGAAACCGTTGAGCGTGGTCCTCCATTTTTCAGTAGCCATGCCTCGAGGGAGATTAAAATCAGCAAGTACAAGCCTTTTAAATTCCTGTAGTTGCACGCAGTTTGACAACAACTTTACGAGAGTATTTATCCTACCCGTGGCGTTTACTGGCTAATCCCTAGCTCTCACAGTTTCATGTCACGGTGCCAGTCGAATCAGCCAACTTAATGGAGCTGAGTGGCCCAGACCCAATCAATGATTACTAGACTTCTACCTAATAAAAATTCATATGAAATATGGAATTCCTTCATAATTATTTATTTTGACTTTTGAGGTCATACCTTTAAAATCAATTCCTGTTATTTACTTGCTAACAATAATACATTCATTTTGAGTTGGATTTTGATGTCACAGTTATTATCACTCTCTAATTTAGCAAGAGAGTGATTTTTGTTTGCATTGTCTTACTGACAAACACACGGTGTCATGAATAATTGGAGGATTTGCTAAAAGTCCCATACAGTTTTTCTCTGTAACCACTCAGCTAAACCTCTTTTAGGAAGCCATGCATGTCTCTGTGGAAGCTGCTCACTCACGGACATGTTTAGCCGCGCATCCAGAGAGCGAGAGTTCTGGGTGATTAATGTGAAAGGCTCATGGAGATGTAATGAGATCATCTAAGATCCTTTGAATGGGGATACCAACACTGCAAAATGCTTTAAAAAGTATTCTGGTTTATACTTTATACCCTTGGGAGCATGTGTTGAACTCACTTGATAGTTCCTGTGTAATGGGGGGTAGAGGCAATAAACACTAATTACATGGAATTTATAGACTCGCTGTTAATTAGATAATTACACAGAACTGACGTCATTAGCTTGACTTGGAGCGGAGCATGGGCAATGAGACTTTGGAAAACTGTGCCATAATTGCATTTACTTTAACCTCCCAAGGAAAGCTGATATAAACAGCCTTAATCTAAATTCTTCATTTCTGCACATCTTTCTCTTGCTCCTCTTCGCAGGCTTCCATTGATCCCATATGAAGTATATTTGGTGCAGTTGGTGCTGGATGGGAAATTTGGAAAAATGGATTTCAGTGAAACAGTTTTATTTGTTTGAAGCTAATTGTATTATGCTGCGGCTGTGTGATGTTTTGAACATGCTGTATAATTTTGAATTGTGGTCCAGGCAGAAGCTGCAGTTTAAAAATCAGCTTCAAAATGAGCTCAACAAGTTGGTTTTCATAAAACGCTGAACGAAACCCAAACACGACCTTGGAAGTGAGGCAGGAAAAGTTTAAAGAGTCCAAAACGTGGATACTAAAAATGGTTAAATATGGAAAAAATACTGTAAAATCTCCTTTAAATAGGCAGATGCTTTTATCATTAGCAAAGCGGGGCCTATCTCATGCATATTGTTTGACCTAAGATAGTTAATGGCACAAATGAAAAGCATGTTTTGTTACCAGACCGAATTATATCTCTGCCTCCTCTGTGCTGCTGTGATATGGAGCACAGAGGAGGCAGTTATCCTGCTGCAGTTTCTCAGCAGTCCTGATGTTTATTCAGAAAAAAGCATTTAAGATAAAAAAGAATAAATAAAGTGGTTCTTTGAGAAAAGCTCTGCCGTTTAGCCATCTGTGAGCTGCAGTGTTGGGTTGAGGTCAAATGTGAAAAGAGGGACTGATTTTAGGGCCAGATTATGAAGAAATGGACCTTTAGCTTACTGCTTCATGTGGCTAATCATTGAGAATTTGATATACACCTCAGTGAATATTTGAAAAGAAGTTATGTACAGATTCAAGGACTCATATTATCAAACACTTTTAGAATTCTCGCAGTGAGCCCATTCATTCTGAATCCAGCAGGTAATGATTGCTATCTCAGTTTGGCACGCTTGCATGCTAACGTTAGCAAATTACTGTAACCGTGAAGTATAGCTGAAAGCAAAGAGAACTTAATCATTTTTGCAGGTATCTAAACATAAACAGACCCCCAGTGCTGGCACTAGAAGAGAAACAGAAGTTTTTAAATGTAATCCTGAAGGGTTGATGAAAAAAGTTAAAAACACAAGTTTCATTATTAAACTGGAAGAACAGTGGGCACCAAATCTCATCAGATTAAATTCAATGACTAGCTGGAACTATTACTTACTCATAGAGATGACTTCTAAATAATTATTGGGACCAGAGGGGACCTTCAGAACTTACATAACTATCATCTGGTCCAGTGACACCTGATTACTAAAGTTTCCACAGGTTCTTTGCAGTTAGCCGTCTTTCCTTTGCTAGCACGGTTTGCTGAAATGTTTGACTTGTGTTGGCATTAAGGTTCTTGAGAGTGACTTGACTTGTGCTGTGGAAAAACTGAGGACAGAGGAAGAAAGGTAATTGCAGAGGACAGAATTGGAGAGCTCTTGATTTTCTAAAGGTTGCTTTTTCTAAGGTCTAATGCGAAAAGGACCTGAAGAAGAGATGTGTAACTCTCATAGTCATATTAGTTGTCTCATCATTTTCCCCTGCTTTTTTATGTAACTTTTGGAAAAGGAAGACATTTCAAAACTGTTTGAAGCAGTTTTATACCTAACAAGTCTCCAGTGAAATCAAAATATCACTTATAAACATCTCATTAATTTCATTACAAGGTTAGGAGCCTTTTTACAGGCAGTAAACGAAGCTTTTCGTTGTTGTTCATCTGATTTTTTTTCCTGCCTTTACTTTATTTAAAGCACTCATGGCTTCATAAAGGCACTGAAAATCTTTGACGAACCCTGTGTGGGATCGCAGGTTAGAAACCAGCTAGTGCAGCTCAATGGATGACTCAGTTGCTAAGCAGGGAAGCATTTTTCTGAAGAGGTGCTGGTGACTGAAAACAGATGGTTAGAAAACTTGAAAAGGAATGATGCAAGGATGATGGAACACATAACTAAGGTAAAGGTAAAGCTCTGTTCATATCTACTCCTGGAATTTCAAATAAGTTAACATTCTTAGCAGCAACTATCACAACTATGTCAGGCTTATAACGAAGGGTCCACACAGCAGTAAACTGCCAACTACAAACCTCAGTAAACGATGACTGCATGACTCATTTAAGTACTCTCCCAAAATGCTGCCCTTTGAAAGGAAAACTCCTGCAAATATGAAGGCAATAAAGCGAGATTCAAAAATAATTCCTGGAACAAGGCTTCTTTAACATCAAGAGAGAGGCTTGGACTGGCACAGATGTTTACCAAATTTGGCCCTAGCTGGTGTTTTAACTGCTAAACAATCATTTAATGCAGGTGTAATAACTAAGGGATAACAGGGACTCAATTTGACACAGGAACACAGTCTCACAGCAGTTTGTCAAACAGTCACAAAATGTAATCTATTGAGTCGTGTTCCTGAATCTAAATTTCCCCTTTTTACATTGACATGAACACAAACTTTAAGATATCATTGATTTGTACCAGTGTACACAGAATAAAGGGATTTCAGTTATCAGGGGAGGAAAAAAAAGCTGTAACTTTTTAAAAAAAAACTTAGTTGCATTTTCATTTTGGTTTGAATTGGGCACCAAAGCTACTGGGTTGGTGTTAGAAACTGAAGTCTTTATGAATGCTTACTGTGAGGATGGGTGAACCCAAAATGCAGGACTCGAGGCAGGAAGACAGAGCAGAAGAAAAAACAGACCTCTATTTACAGCTGGAAACAGTTCTCAACTAATCAGGAACAAGAAAGACACTTTCAGAAGCTGCAGTGGGCAAATACAAACTAGGAATATTGGAGCCTGGTATTAGAGGGACACGGACAGGGATGGACGCCACCACAACGTGAGACTCTGATGAAGGACACGGGAAGACTGAGACAATAAATACACAGAGGGAATAAACAGTCAACAGGTGGGAGCACAGCTGGAAGTAATAACAGACAAAGAAGACAAGGGAAGTAAACGGAATAGAAGCACAAGAGGAAAGGGATTATCCAAACACAACAGGAAGCAACAAACACTGACTTAGACACAAGTACCTGACACTAACTTAATGTGGGGAAACAAAGCACCACACACACAGAACAGGGGACAAAACTGAACCTAAGACACTTGACCAGGGTCTGGCAAAGTACAACAGGAAGTAAACATACAACAGAAACACAGACCTGACATAACACAGGGAGGCAGGCACACCAGAGGAAGTACAATAACACAGCACACATGAATGGAGATAGCACTGGGAAGGCCGACACCCTGAGGGAAGGAACGATTTTTACGGAGCATGAGCTCAATGGCAGGTGGGAACAGCAAGTAAGTGAGACTGGCAAGGAGAAGGAAATCTGCCAGAGAGGAGAGCACAGGTTAGTGTATGGCAGGGATTTTGGATTTTTTCTTTTTTCCTATGTAGTCACTTCAGATGGCAAGGGGGGAAGTAAGCAGGCAGGCAGAAGATTTCAGAATAACAGGTGGAAATGTGATGGAAAATGTCCAGGCAGGTAAATGGAATCCTTATCTTTCTCACATATACGGAGGTCCCGGTGAGTAGTTAAAGGAGATGACTGACATGAGAGACAGATGAGACTCTTACTTCTTTGTGAAACTTTCAGGTTTTCAGGAAACATCCAGACATCTCTTAAATGAGGCATTTCACAGGGGGGTGGGCGGGAGAAGATGTTCAAAAAGCTGAGCATCCGAAGGCCTCATTACCACCAGAAGAGAGCAGCTGCTCACCCCGGTCAGTGAGGAAAGTGGCAGCAGATGTGACGGCTGGAGCCCCGGAAGAGAAGGGCTCCGCCTGCAGGTGGAGCGACCGGAGAACCAGTCCAACTCTCCACCTGAGAGAGGAAGACAAAGCAAAAAACAAACAAAACAAGCCCCGGGCCTGCCCGGACCATGATGTGTAGTCACCAAACTCCATTCAAGCAAAATATCATCCATCACCTTCTACAATATGAAGATATGAAGGGGAAAGGGCAAGCAGAAACAAGCTTAATGTCACTGCCTAGACCGAGACTGAAGATGGAAGACCGGCAGTCAAGTTTACAACAGCTCAGACTTGTCACGTCAGTGACTTTTGACTCAGAGAAAATCAAATATTTACCCACTCTAAAGGAGCCATTTAAAGATTGAAGATGTTGATGGATATAGACAGTAATCACCTGTGAATCTGTATTTTGAAAGCTGGTGATGACGATAACGAATGGCAAAAATGTCAAAACCACTTAAGGGAATATTTTGAAAGCACTGACCAGGGGCTCAGTCAGAATGAACTCTGACTGTCTGAGGAGGACTTTGTCACTGTGACAAACGCAGCCGCCAGGCCTACATGATGTAATGCATCCTGCAGGTCCACCATTACATAATCGCACAGCATGTCACGAGTCCCGTGAACCAGCATGTCTCATAACTGCGGCAGGACTGCTCTAAAATGAGACAGACGCATGCATTAAGCAGAGTTATGCATTGAGGTTGTCTGCAGTGGTGACGTTTCTCTTTCTGTGCCCGACCTTTTCAGGATGATTTGGTCTCTCGCTCACACCGGATAGAGCCTGTTTTTCACATTCCCATTCCCTAATGGAGTTTTCATTTGATTTATACAGTAAATGAATGATAAGTGGTGCCCGCCCTTGTGCTGCCTCTATTTCACACTTCTCTTAGTCTTGGGAAGTGACCGTTCATTAAGTACGCTTGGCGAAAGGCGGAAATGATAATGAGTTGAGTGTCTACAGTTTATCTAAGCAGGGCAGATTTTACAGGAAGAGTCAGGCATTCACAGTGATCCGAAGGCAATTCATATAAATGTGTTTGACATGTTTGAATATTTGCAACACTTTGATATCCAACATTTAATGCCGTTATTTCTATGGAAAGCACACTGGGGGCTTGAATTCTGCTGTGGCTCTGACAGGAATGATGTGTGGCAACCAGAGGGTCCCAGCAGAGAGGTCAGCTGGAAGAGGACAATTGTGATACTAGAAGCAAACAAATCTGCATTAGTTTCACTTTTTGACCAGCTAGTGACTAAAAAGAAATTAATGGACTAAATTGGATAAGCTACGTGAACATGTTTGGCTAAAAGGAAACGGTACAAAAACATAAGTGGCTCTCAGGCAGTATTAACTGATTTTACAGTCACTCGATATGGGTCGAGCACGGTTTACACATAACATTAATGTATCACCTTACATGTGAAGCATAATTATAGATCGACATTCGTATTCATTTAGAGTCACCATGGCTTTGTGTGTGCATGTGTGTGTATTTGTGTATACAACTGATTCAGGAAGTATTCAGAACCTTTTCCTGCATGCATCCTTTTCACCAATCTGTTGCTTATCCATTTATCACTCATCTAAGGCAAACTGAAGCCCCGCTTCAGTTTGCTCTGCACACCTGGGGTCTTGTTTATAAAATCGCAATAAAAATGCATGCACCACAAAAGCCTCTATTAGCTCTTAATCTTTATTGACCTGTGAACACCTGCGGGTAATATTCGCTTTATGAATCACATTCAGTTTGGAAATGTGCGCCTCGTATCCCGCCCTCTGCACACCTCCATTCAACCATAAACCATTCAGCCATAAACAGTGAGCGTACAAAGCAGCTTATAAATGTTGATGCATAGAAAGGAGCCTGAGAAGAATAGGGTTTTCCATTACCTAGCACTGCTGCTGCATCGTGTTGCTGCAGCATTTACGTTTACAGCAATGCAACTGATTGATCCACAGCTGGGCAAAAATAATCTCAGTAATCAGCACGTCTCCACCCTGGGATATCATTTGAAAACTTGGATAATAAAGTGATATGTATTTATTTATTTGAGTTAGTTGTGGTTCAGGATATGTTCAGCTCTGTCACTGGCTTTATTTGTAGGCTGCAAATTAACCATCTGCATGCGCATGTAAAGGTTTGCTTTGAAAAGAAAAAGGTTGCTGGTTCAATTCCAGCCGGAGACACAAATCACCTTCGGGGTTGCATCAGGAACTCTGCTGAACTGAAAAATGTATCTGCATTTTTGTGACAGGGAGCAGCTGAAAGTAACTTCTTTATGTGCACGTGAAGGGTGAGGTGAACGGAGAAAGCACGGTGTGAGTGCGCCTGACAGCCTGGTGCAGAGCTAAGGCCGGTGCATCCTGTGGGATGTGGCATAGAGCTGAAGTTACAGTTTTCTAGATGAACTTCTTTTAGGGATGCATTTCAACAGGGCCGTTGTTCGCACACAGACACATTTTAACCACACATTTAAGCTGTAATCATCATTTGATCTTTATCAAAAATGCAATAACAGCTTCTTAAAATTAATTCCCAGTTAGAATTCCATAGAAACTGTCACGGTCCCAGGGTTCTGCTCCTGGGTTCCCAGTGGGGGGTCACAGTTTTGAATTCAAAAATAATCCTGGGCAACCCTGGGCACAGTGCCTATTTAATATCAAGAGAGAGGCTTGGACTGGCACAGACATTTACCAAATTTGGCTCTATGTGGTGTTTTTGTTGCTAAAGAATCAGCTAATAACTCTGTCTAAGGATAATAGGGAATCAATCTGACACAGTAACACAGACTCACAGCAGTTTGTTAAATGGTCACAAAATGTAATCGATTGATTCATGTTCCTGGATCCAAATTTCTCCTTTTTACATTGACATGAACACAAACTATAAGACATTACTGGTTTGTGCCCATGTACACAAAGTGAAGTGATTTCAGTTATCAGGGGAGGGGAAAAAAATGCAGTAACTTGATTTGATCTTTATCAAAAATACAATTAAATGGGCTTTAGTTGAGGTGCTGTTGTTATTCCGGCTGTTTCCAGTTTTGAGTCAGATTTGGGAGGCTGAGTTTTGAATCCATGTTTTGATTTCTTTATTTTTCTAATAGTGAGTCGAATTCCTTGTGAAATTTTTGAGTCTTTGATCTCTGTTTTTACTACATGATTTTCCTTGTAAGAAGTTTCTGTTTTGCGAGCCTGTTTTTGGGTTCATGATTTCATTCTTATTGTATTATGATGAGTTCTAGCCTCGTGGTTCCTGTCTAGTTCACACTGAGTTGTAGATATCTGTTTATGATTTACTGTTGTAGCAGTACCTGTGAATTCTTGGTCTATTTTCTATTTTAAGTTTGTTATTCCTCGTGTGTTTAGTCCCCCGTGGAGTTTCCATAATTGTCTCATTGTTCGTTTTTTATTCTGTTTCCTTCTGTTTTGTTTCTAATGTTTCCTTTGTCTCTGTCTTCATGTTAAAATGAGCCTCTTGTTTCTGTGTTTCGTGTGAGGTTACTTCCTGAAGCGTGCACTACAAAGCAGCATTTTAGCGTATCCAGGAAGCTTCGGGCTCAACCCTTATTTTTCTGTTCTATGAAGGTGGCCCACATCTGACTGGGATATATCACTGTGGTAACTTGTGCTGTGCTCTCAAACCTAACCTCGAGGTTAGAGCTCAGCATCGTCCATGGACCAATCAGTCATCTTGAAAAAAATAGCGTCACCATTCCTGGAAGATCTGTCGGACCTTTGTGTGTGGATAGCAGGAGGGTCTGAAGTTTTTTAGTAGCACTGAATGTTGAACGTGTTTCCCTGATGAGCATCAGCAATAAATGTTAAATCTTGGCTGCAGCTTTATCCTTTGATTTTTTTTTTTCTGCTGGCTGCAAACAAATTTTGCAAAAATTTGATTGTTCTACCACCACCCATTTGTATTTGTAGACTTTACATCAAATTTGCATGTAGTCTAAACCTATGTTTGAATTATATTCTTAAAGTTCTTCTTTACTTTCAGACCGTTAAACACCATCGGGGCTGCAGCCCAGGGAATGAAACCGAGAACAGTTGTTAAAGCATTAATTTAATAAAGTGCTCGATTAGAATCCATCAGATTCTCCGTGTCTTAATAATAGAGCCCTGATATTGATAAGTCTGTTCACTTAGACAGCATGGGACCACACGGGACCAACAGCATTAAGGAATGATGCGATTTTTAATCCTGTGCGAGACCTTTGTGCTTTCTCTCAAGCCTGCAGCCCCTCAGATGAAACTCTTTGTCGTGTCTTTTCATAGGGATCCTGTGATTATTGCTGGGATTTTCCGTGTGCAGGGATATGCCTCAATGCTGTCAGCAAGAATTCATAAAAGCTGAAGAGCTTCAGGATCAAAGCAATCAATAAAACAAAGACAGTTTGACAAATCTGCGGCTCCTGGATTGTCTTGATCATGGTGGACTATCAGACATACAACTCATGTTAACATAAGCGCCGTCGTAATTAGTAGTTTTTATGCCAAAGTAGACCAAAAATGGCTCAAATATTTAACATTTTGTTTATTTTTTTGTTTGTTTCATATCGAATGGGTGGCTAATTGGTAGCTTTAATCATTTTTTGTGGTACTTGGGGTAACCTGTGTTATTTCAGTGCTAATGAGATAAAGATTTTATTAATTAGGGAGAAAACAAAAGGAAACACAAAAATAAACTCTTCCCAACCAATATTTTTTTACACTACCTATTAGCTTAATAATTACTTTGCCAATGGTTCAGTTTCACCTCTGTAAACACCGTCAGCATTTAAAGGATCTTTTTTTTTTTTTAACCAAAAAAGGAGCAGAAATGAAGAGCCAAGATACAGATTAAAAGGTACCACTTCCACAGAAACGGCCGCACACACACTGCTGATTTGCAGAATTTGTTTTCATTTAGTTACTTTAGGGAAAAATGTTCTGCAGTAACATAAAAGCTCAAAGGCCTCACAACCAGACAGACAGGAGACAACAGGCAGATGGGCTTTTACAGAACTGTGCAGGCCAGAGGAGGATGATGTTGTTTGTGTAAATTATACATGCACTGCACACTGCAATCTTTCATGATGCTAAAAGTATTTGCATCCATTCATGCATTGAAATTGATCCTATATGCAGTGGTGCAGCAAAGATGGAGGAAGTCTTTGGCTCCTTACTGCAAAGTGAAAGTCCAAATTCCTCCAAATTTTCCTGCCCTCTGTTTTTGAGAAATGCACTTTCACTGAGGCAGTCCAAACCAAACAGCAAAACGTGTAATTATGCAAAAATGTATTTTCTAAAACATGGCAATTATGAGGCTCTCGGCAAATAAATTTCAGACAAACAAGCAGCATTTAAACCTTGTCATACTGGAAACTGTCACAAAATGATCCTCTTTTTAAGAAGCGCTGATTTTTCACTAGATGCACAGCAAGCAGAAATTTAGCAAACATGATGGCAGTATAAGAATACATGGGAGTTCCTGCAAAGGCCGGTGTTTCTGGGTGTTTATACGAGGACGTGGGCAGCGCCATTCAGCCAGCAGATTCCTGTGAAATGAAGTGAGACATTCAAGGTCCAAAACATAACCGTTGACGGGGGTGGAGCTTCTTGTATTCGAGGTATCAGGTAGAGCTCGTTTTAAGAACGGCAGGACTTACTGCTTAATTCATGTCTGTTGTTCATGTAACACAAAGCCACTTTTTACAGCTGTCTTTGTCACGCTGTTTCCTGTCTGTCTGCCTGCCTGTGGACGGACTGGCGCACATCCAGAGATGGCAAAGAGGGCTTTAAAGCCACTTTTTCAGCTTTTTCAGCAACTTTGGTTTAATTGATCTAATTTTGCATTTCCAAGGAAATCCTCTCTCAAAAATATGTTTTGGCATCTAATCTGAAATGAAATGTTTACGGTGGAATAAAACACATTTTTGTATAGTACTGTAATTGGACTCAGATACTCATAAAGTCTCAAAAGTAGTACAATAAACATCTTTTTGGCATATTTGTTCACAGCATGAGCACATGTGTTGCTACAGACCTTCCATAGCCTTTTGTTTTGCTACTATAAAAAAAGACAAAGAAATGAGGTCTTATGTAACAGTCATGGCTTATTTGGCTGTAGCTGCGTTGGTGGAAAATGGTCCATAATTGGCAACCTTTCCTTTTTTTGTTTCCCAGAGTAAACTGACTTCCTGTCCCACCATCCTAATGGCCTTTCTTATCAGCGGATCACTCATCTGCACCTACTTCTTTCCACCCAAGCTCTATTCCATTCATGAATCCATTTAGCTATATCTGCGCACTGGCAGGACTGCATTAACCCAAGCTAAGGGTGCTTTAGCTGCACCTGTATCTACTGTAATGGCATGCCGGGTCACTCTGTGGGACACTTCCACGTGCAATGCAAAATTTTAGATTTTAAACGCCTCTTTTTGCTTTAATTGAATTGTTCCTGCACACATACCAGTCCTCACTGCCAGCCAGAGAAGGTTTTTCCACACACACGGCAGCAGTGTTTCTAGGAACAATGAGGCACACTGTGTACATTAGTGTTATCATTTTACAGCAGATTCTTCATGCTGTTTTGACATAAGATAACAATATAATAATACATCCTCTTGCTGGAGGAGGAATTTCATGAGTTTCATAAGTGCCAAGATATGGCTGAGGCTGGGAACCCGAGCAGCTCCAGATACCTTCTTTTCATCATCTGATAGTGCACTCTCAGTAGTTTGTATATTTTCAGAAGTCTGGCTGGATTTCTGGTGAACTGGAGATTCACAGTGTTGCAGCTGCAGCCCCACAGGCTGAGGCAGACATGTTTGCATTAGCGGGAATACAGCTGGTTTGCATTGATGAGAGCTGACCACAGGGCTGCTGATGTTGTTCAGATGAGCCTCAGGAGAGCAGAGTGTGTGTTTTAATTTCTAAAGAACTAAAAGACAAGGGCCCCTTTTTAGTATCTTGAACTAGAGCAGCTTTGCATGATTCACAGTAGTGATAGTAACGATAAATAATCCTTATTTATTCTATGCTGTGCCTGGGTGCCACACATCTCACAGACAGAAGGTGCAAATAGCAAGTGGGTGGCACTTCCTCTCCTCACAGCCAGAGCTGACCACAAAAGGGATAGCTACTCTCTATGACATCATCAGAGCCAAGAGTGGAAAAAACTCTCTGAAATGGGGAATTTAGAAAGCTCACAGAGACTTCTTGTACATACTTTAAATACTTACTTGCTTGTAGATACTGTGGGTTTGTTATTTGAAAATTTACCCATGTTTAATGTGAGCATCCACCATGCACCTCCTCCTCATGCTGGTCACACACTGCTGTGAGACGGCATCCCATTCATCAACCAGCATTTGTTGCAAGTCAGCCAGTGTGGTCGTGTTGGTCACAGAATGAGCTGTTTGGCATCGGCAGAAACGTTTTGGCAATTTTTTCAAGGGCACAACCCACATACTCAACTCTGCTGCTCAACCCACAAATGCATTTTCCTCACAAATGTGGCTCCATTCAAGGGGAAATAAACAGGCTTTCCAATGGCATAAGATTTATTGCCATGAAGCATTGTTACAGAAAAGAAATAATCCACCAAACACAAATGTCCTTAGTTTTTGGGCTAAGCTTGTATGTATTAGAGACTGCTCTCATATTTCTGCCCATTAAAAGAGATCCTTGAAAGAAGCTTTTTCCTGCAGAATCATGCAGGTCTGTCCATGTAGATCTGCACATAGTTATTGGCTTAACATTTGAGCCTCCACATTGTTTGTTGGGGTGGAGCTTGAGACAGCTGGATTTTAAAATATTCATATGTGGGATATGGGATTTGTCTGAGTGGCCTGTTCATTCCTTACCCTTCAGGGGAATCTGTCTGCAGGAAATAAGTGACTTTCAATAACCAAGACACCCAGAGGCGGCGTGAGCACAGTGCAGCGCTTTAGTATAAAAGCAGCCAGTCACACTCACGGCTCACAGAGAACATGTTTGTGCAATGCAACAGAGAGGCTGCTTGTTCTGAGAGAGGAGTTCCCTGCGTAGTTTTCTGAGGAAACACTCCAGGTGAAGGAGTCATCTTTCTCGGGAGCAAAACTCAGGCAGCATAAAGAACAGCTTGGATTAAATTGTTTTCACATGTGCTGAAGATGACTAACTGTCAAAATCAAAGCAATCGCGATCGTCTTCATGGATTTTATGTTTCAAAGGTAAGCAGAATGTTTTTTAAAATGTTAACCATGTGTGTACTGTTTGTTTTCCCATTATTTACATCAGGAGATGGATCGACTTCTGCTGGACACTTTTAAAGCACCTTAAAACACACTCTTACAAAAGCATGACAGCTGGGAGAGAAATGGTTTAAAACTAAACACGGAGCATTTCTGTCATTCTGTGTGCATCTTTATGACTTTTCAGCATTTTTTTTGTACTGTTTTTTGTTTTCTTTTGTTTTTTTTACTGTATTTATAATGATATGTTACAAAGAATAAAAATCAGGTCATAAATAAGAATAACATTAAATAAACATGCTCAGATAAAGAGGCTCCATAGTGTGGGGTTCAGATAAAGAAAAGAAAATGCATGTAATAATGAGAAAAACACTAAACACAGCTAGTGCATATTAAATCTATTTTAATGGACAGTTGGGCTCGTATAGTATATTAGATCAGAAGACATGTTTTTCTCTCCTGTGTGTAGATACCTATTAGCATCTACATGTGTAAATTCCTCTGTTTTGATAAAACGCAGTGATAGCTTTGTTGCTGCCCTGTTGTACTGTAACTACACTTTAAAGGAATGCATGCCGCAGTATCCTGACTGTCAGAACTTGTTCGGACTTCTGTTCTTGACTGGTATGAAAAGATAAGCGAGGCTCTTTGCTCCAAGCAAAGGTGAGGGTGCCGGGAACAAATCTGTGGCTTGAAAAGTGAGTCACGTTATCCTGAGCACCTTTGTCTGCCCTTACTGGGATGACAGTAAACAAAAAGTTAGGGTTTTTTTTACACTATTCCCCAGTACATATATGTGCTCGTTCTACATAAAAACTGTGAGGGGTACGTGGTGAGCAGACACAAGGAAGGGTAGTTTGAATGTTCTGGGAGAGGAGGAAGTGGACGGAGTGGGTGTGGAGTTTGAAGATTAGGGTGTTTATTTTTTTTCACCCTTTGATTTATACTTTGGGCCAGCTGTGATGCTGACCAGCTACATAAACAGCTACATGCTGCTCAGTCATTGTGGATTCATGTGGTGATGGACAGTCATGCATAAGTTATTGTAGAGTTTAGACAAGTCAGAACATCATTGAACTAAAATTTATTCTTAAGATTTTGAATCTGGGGGAGATTTTTTTTTTAAAAAAAGAAGAAGAAGAAGAAGTTATGACTGAATCAAAAATAAAAATTTGTTCAAAATGTTCAACATTTTTTCCATTAATCTGTCCATTTTGAGAAATTAATGAGATCTTGCACTTGTTGTTATTCCTCCAAAATTCATTATGTTAAATTGGGATACTTTTGAGATATTGTGGGAAGAGTTTTATATCTACACCTTTAAGTCAGAGGGAAGCACCTAAGAAACTAATAATAATGAGGAGAGTTGGCAAAAATCATTTTCACCATGCTAATCCAGTCCTTTGTCCCCTCTCAGTGTGTTCTCAGCTAAAGGAACCACATCAGGACGAGAGTCCAGTGGTGATGCTGGCAATGCAGCAGTCCAACTCCTCAGGCATCAGTGCCTTACTTCCTCTCTCTAACCACACCACCATGGCACAAGATCCTAAGGTGGAGGCCGTAGTAGCAAAAAACACCACCCATCCAACAAGCAACCCCACAGCGGCTGGCCTATCCATGACACTGGGCATCTTTTTCAATGTGGTAGCCCTCATCATCCTCATCAAGGCTTACAATCGCTTCCGTCGGCGGTCAAAGGCCACGTTTCTGCTCTTTGCCAGCTCCCTGGTAGCCACAGATCTGGCTGGACATGTTATCCCCGGAGCCATGGTACTGAGTAGATACTCGGCAAGCACTGAGACAGCAGCTGGCCAAGCCTCCAGTTTTCAAGATAATTCTACAGATGAAGATGCCTCTTGCCTGTTCCTGGGGGGTTGCATGGTGTTCTTCGGCCTGTGCCCTCTCTTCATGGGCTGCGCCATGGCTGCTGAGCGCTGCATGGGCATCACCAGGCCTTTGCTGCACGCTCGTCTGGTGACCACAGCACGGACAAAGATGGCACTAATACTGATCTGGCTCCTGGCTTTGTGTGTAGCACTTCTACCTTTCATCAGACTGGGTGATTACGCTTCCCAGTACCCAGGGACTTGGTGCTTTATCAGGGTGATGGAGGGCACTGAAGCCACAGATCTGGCTTTTATGATACTCTTCTCTGGACTGGCTGTGAGCTCTCTGGCCCTGGCCTTTGTGTTCAACACCATCAGTGGGATCACACTGGTGAGAGCCCGGCTAAAGAGGTCCTGCTCCCAGCGATACTCGGCCAGGTCTCATGACACAGAGATGGTGGTCCAGCTGGTCGGAATCATGGTCACTTCCAGTATCTGCTGGAGCCCTCTGCTGGTGAGTGCGCAGGACATTTAATGACTTTTGAAAGAGGTACACTGGTGCAGTATTTGATTAAAGTTTGAATTTTCAAACCACAGATTAGAGTTTCAGATTTAAACGGCCAGCACCAATAAGGCAAAAAAAAAAGTTTTAAAACCTTAGATTTGCTGCATTTTTTTAAGTGACAATTTGAATACAAAACAATTAATATTATTTTAAAGAACAAAGAAGATTATTCCAATAAATTAAATGACAAGAACAAGTGATTCCTAATATATATGATAGGAATATGTATCTATAGAATGTCTGTAGAACATATATAGAATAAATATCTTCTGTTGGCCATAATAAAAGGCCTTTCATGGATTTTCCTAAATATAATTTCCTACCAGCTGCCCTTTGGAAATAGATTACAGCAAGTTGTTCGGTATAATTATGAGCTCATTCATTTTTTTCATGAATGCGCCCACCATTATGTAAGGTTTGAAAAGCAATTAAAAGCTGATTTTTTTTAATGAAGGTGCTGCACTTGACTATTTGATGAAAGTTGTGATGTTGGCTTAAATATTGTTTCATTGTCACTGATTGCATTTACTAACTGAATGTATCAGTAATATTTCTAAAATGTTTGTGTGACTGTTTGTTGTACAGGTTGAAGGAACTATTTGATTTTCATTGTGGGTTTTTTCAGTTTATCGGTCCACTGTCTGTAGTTTGACGGTTTGATGTTTTGTTTTGATCGGTGGGCCATGGGAAGATAGTTGTTGCTGTGGTAACAACTGATTGGGATCTAAATAAAGAAGAAAGGATAATTATGTCACATTGCAACAATTATATTGACATACCACTATAAAAGATACAATATCAAATTGGCCAGATATTTGTTAGATGAGTTATGAGCTAATATTACTTTACTTGAATGTATTTGTTATTGTGATACAGCACAAGCCTAAAGCTGTTTCCTCTTTTTCTTTTAGGTCTTTGGATTGATATCAGCCACACGGTCCTACACCAACTCCCCATTTAGTGACAAAGACACTTACAAACGTTTGATGGTGACAGGTGTCAGAATGGCGACCTGTAATCAGATCCTGGACCCGTGGGTCTACATCCTGCTGAGACGCGCCATCCTCAGAAAAATCTACCGCATCACCAAAAAGCAAGCCAGCTTCAAAGGAAGTACCGTCCGTCGCTGGGATCTCAGCTCCTTTCAGAACTCGGAGAAAAACGTTATTCCCAAAAGTCTTAAATAAAACGAGCGTTGGGAACACGAGCCATTCTGGTTTAAATAAAATTGTTATTGTGAGTGGGGATGTCAAAGTTTCTGACCTGGAAGATCACCAGCTGGCTAAGGATAGCCTCTGTCAGTCAGTCCTCCTTGAGAGGAAAAGTGGACTCATATGTATTCACTTTTCCTTAACTACAGACTCTATCTAGTCTTTAAGAAAACATCTCAAGGTTTGGTCTTCAGTGTTGTCTTTTTTTTTTGTTCTCTGAGGTTCTGTAAATGACTTCTGTAAATGCTTAGGCGACAGCAAAAAGATGTGAAAAACTCCTTGTGTGTGCACAGTGTAGGGTTGTGACATGAATGTGAATATGTGTCTTTATTGTGTGTTTGTTAATGTATCAGCAGTGTACACTGTTCCCCAAGTGTGCGGGGACTGAAGTGAAGCTATGTGCTGCAAAAGCTAACTGAATGTGACATTGTTTTAAAAAAAAAAAAGAGAGAGAATGTAATAAATAGCTGTATTGTCTCTTTTTGAATTTGAACTTTGATCATATTTTTTCAAGTTTGTTAAGATCTGGTAAAGTTACCTTTATTTATACATATATTCTGAATGAAAGGAAGCTTGACAGTAAAACAGAAGGAGTGAATTTAAAATGGCAGCTGGTAGGTTTCAGGTTTAGATTCAAATGTATAACCAGCATTTAAACCTTAAATGATAAAGTTACAGCAGGCAACAGGTTAGTTTAGAGAAGGCTTTAATTAATGATCATTGACTCCTAACATAATAAAAAGACAAGGTGCAAAAACTTTAATGTCAATTAGTGAACACTGGTTTTAAAAACCTACAATAAAGTTAAAAACAGCTACAAGAACAAGTGCTGTCCTTCTGCGAGTCTATCATATGCATCTTATGTAGGTTAACCCGCTGTGAAGGGGTCAGGGTTTCACAGCAAAAGAGCAACAAAAAAAAGGCAGTCCCAGCACTTTTTACGCATTCCAGAGCAAAAGGGAGGCGTCTGCTACAACTTCTCTGAACTCTTCAAGGCCGAAAGACAAAAGACTTCAGTTTTAACCACTCCTTATCTTATGGGAACACAGACGTTCAGTCTGTTAAAAATTTCCATCACAGCCTTAATGGTGCTGCTTGTAGGATTTTGGACTCCTAACTGTTTCCCGCTGTTATTAATCTTTTTACTAACTCAAATATGGGTTCTTACATGATATAAATGAGAGAAGTATAATTTTAAGAGTTCATTTTCTTTTAACGGACCCTTGGAAATGGCAAAGGTACCTGTGCATATAACTTTCCCTAAATGGTAAACTATGTGTTGTTGTACCCCTGCAACAGACTGGTGACCTGCCCACTGTGTATTTTGCCTCTTGCCCTGTGACTGATGGAATAGGGTTTTTAATGACCATTACATTATTGGATTTTTACACAGCCTAATTAAAGAGTCTGTACCACATGAGCCTGTGTGTCTAGCTCATGTGGTACAGACAATTGCAATTGCAGTAAGTCAATTAAATGCACTTTTCAAACATTTGTACTAAACGTTGGAGCAGAACCGAGTCACAAAAATTAAAATGATTTTATAGGGTTTATCTAAAGATACCATGGAGACAGACCATGGATAAATAAGTGGTTTGTAGTATGTCAAAATAAACTTGTTCACCTCCAGATATTTGACAATGGAATGCTGAAATGTTCATGTTTCCTTGAACTGAGTAGAAATCCATGTGAATGAGATGTAGCACAGTTTTATTTGAAAAGACTGTTCCAGACTGTTCCTGCTTACACTGAATGCATAGAAACTGAAACTGGTTTTATTTGTTGCAGTCTTAAATCTAGTTTTAAATGACAGCATTGTCACCTGTTAAAAGGACTATAGTTAATCTGTAGAAATGTATGTTGGTTAATCAGGTCACTTTGAAAAATCTGAACAGAAACATGTACAGATTGAATCAAAGGGGATAAATATCAGTCTTTGTTCATACTGAGTTTCTTTTTTACCCAGTTATTATACATGCACCATTAAAGGGTCCAGGTACAGCATTAGGTGATATTCAGTTCAAGTTTATTTATATAACACAAAATCACAACAAGCAGTCGCCTCAAGGCACTTTATATTCTAATGTAAAGACCCTACAAATAATTACAGAGAAAGCCCAACAATCAAAATGACCGCCTATCAGCAAACACTTGGTGACAGTGGGAAGGAAAAATTCCCTTTTAACAGGAAGAAACCTCCAGCAGAACCAGGCTAAGGGAGGTGCAGTCACCTACTATGACCAGCTGGGAGTGAGGGGAGAGAGACAGGACAAAAGACATGCTGTGGAAGAGTGCCAGAGATTAATAATAACTCATGATTAAATGCAGAGTGGGGTATAAACAGGTGAAAAGAGGTGAGTAAAAAAGAAATACTCAGTGCATCATGGGAACCCCCCAGCAGCCTAGGTCTATTGTAGTGTAACTAAGGGAGGGTTCAGGCTCACCTGACTGTAAGCTTTATCAAAAAGAAAAGTTTTAAGCCTAATCGTAAAAATAGAGAGGGTGTCTGTCTCCTGATTCCAAACTGGGAGCTGGTTCCACAGAAGAGGGGCCTCAAAGCTGAAGGCTCTGCCTCCCATTCTACAGTTAAGCATCCTAGGAACCACAAGTAAGCCAGCAGTCTGAGAGCAAAATGCCCTATTGGAGTGATAAGGTACTATGAGGTCTTTAAGATAAGATGGGGCCTGATTATTCAATATTTATATAAGAAGAAGGATTTTAAATTCTATTCTGGATTTAACAGGGAGCCAATGAAGAGAATTCAATATGGGAGAAATATGCTCTCTCTTTCTAGTCCCTGTTGCTGCAGCATTTTGGATCAACTGAAAGCTTTTAGGACAGCCTGATAATAATGAATTACAATAGTCCACCCTAGAAGAAACAAATGCATGAATTAGCTTTTCAGCATCACTTGTGCAACTTTTTTCTCAGACAAGATGCAAAAGTTACCCTTTTTTTGTGCTGCAGCTCTATCCAAACCAAATCCTTAAAAAATACCAGTCAGTATTCTTGGAGGGGAAACTCTATGGAGATCTCCCACAGTAACACGCAAGCGTTTGGAAATAAATAAGAATGATCTGAAGTAACATAACTGTCATAACAACATCGTGATTTTAATTGATATGACCGCTAAGATTTGCCCCAAACACCGCTGAATGAATCAGCCAACTGTTGGCTATGATTATTAGCCACGCCCCGCATTCGCTACTCCTATTTCCTATTGGGAACAATTACTGTCACGTGCAATGATCAGTCCAATGAGCGCCATCCTGGTTTCACTCGAGGGCGTTTCCATTTGCGCTCCGGCTAGCTGCTGCCGATACAGGGAGCTAACGTGCACCGCGGTGTGTTAACGACATAAAGGTGAGCAATAGGCAAAGGCCTAAATTTATCACTTTATATATTTAGGAATGAACATACGAGGGCAGCTGAATGCCAAGAGTACTTCCGAAGCTCAGCCATGTATTCTGGCCTGATCTCGCAGGCTTTAGATGTTGAGCTTTTTGCCATTGTTCGCAAAGCTAATCTGCTAGTGCTAACTGTTGCTGAGGATTCCGTGGGGTCTCGTTTTGTCTTCTCTACCATTTTGCTGTCTGACAAGCAGCAGGCCAGTATTTAAACTCAAAATTCTCTGTTGATATGCACCTCATCATTGAGCTCTGCGGTTGACAGAAATGACGATAACGCGTATGGTTGTGTCTCGCCGTTTGGAGAGCGTATCTGCGCAGCTTTAAACCATGGGCGGTCGGTTTTTGTCGGGGATGCGAGCTAGCTGCCGTCAACTAGCCAGACTCTGCGCAACATTAAAATGGCGTCTGTTTTTAAATTCACCCTATGGAGCTGTGAGGGTTCGGGTCCTGGCTTCTCCCTCAAATTAAGTTTTCTTCTTGTTGGAAAGGTTATGGTTCAGTGTCGTCTATAACAGCATTAGTGGCTCGTAGGAGTGCGACATGAGGTCATTTTGGCTTTGTGCCCCGTTTAGGTAAGTTTTCGACAGATTGGAGCGGAGAAAGCAGGGCAGTGCTGACTGTGTTTACAATTTCAGCTCATTTACCTTTTGTGCACCTGGATACGAAATGACGTAACGTAGAGAGTTTATGCTAGAGTATGTGAGACCTGTGCGTGTGTCGTGATTAATGAATGAGTCCTGCCCGCCCACTTAACGCCGATGTTTCATCCAGATCTCGTCGTTTTGCTGTAGTAACACATCAGCAGCCACACTCACATCACATGAGACAACACAGATGAACAGTCAGTCATCCGTGAAGGTTCTGCTGGTGACTTCTGCTCACATAAATCTGTACTCTTTTAGCACCGCCCTTGCCTTTTATTTGAGTTAAAAATAAAAATCTAACATGATTTTCCTTCATTTTGAAGTAAGGTGGTTTGCAGAAACAAATGAGTCATATTAGTTATGCTTTTATTTATTACTGTGGAGCAGGAGAAGATAGGTCTGTGTCCTGAGGCATGTGATGCTGTGCCAACTATGTTGCAGCAGCTGGTGACAAAAGATACCAGTGAAGTGTGAAAATGTTTCCTCCTTGTTCCCACTGAATGTCTACATGGATAGCTTGAAATCAAAAATATGTGCTTTCCTTGGCTTATTTGAATTTTGGCCATGGTTTGATTTATGTTTTCCTCCTGCAGTTTCGGACAGCAGCAAAGTCATCTGCTGCCAAGACAACCATTTTAATACTGCTGGTCACTGGATATAGCAGTCATCACGGTCTCCAGAACAGCAATGGTAAAGTTTTACTTTGACGAGTCTTACTCTGTGTTTGTTGTAGGATAGAGGACATTCAATATCAGTGTAAACAGGACATGTAAATGTGACTTATTTAAGTCACACGGCTGCTGCCAGCATGTTGTCATTCCAGTCTGCCTGGGGCGTTGGGAACACATGCTGCTACTTCCACATCACCACCATCACTCTCCTGTAATTTGGCTTTGGCTGCCTGTGCATACCCTCTGCTTGTGTAATGACTAATCAAACAATTTACAGGGGAAGTAGATCTTAGTCTGGTGACCCATTTAATCTTGATAAATGTTTTCCAGGTTAAGCAGGAGCTTGTCTCATAAAGCTGGATTAGTAAAGTTAGTTGAATAACTGTTCTGAATAAAACCTGGAATCAAATTGAAAGAGCCACTGCATGAATAGCATTAATCTGATTTTCCTAGGGTAATTCAAGATGAGGAATTAGTGCATTTTAAAAAGTAAATGTTTGATTTCTTTATTTGCAGAATGAGTTAATAAATTCCCTGCACATTCTTGTCATGCATTAAAGTCTGGGTAGAGTTATGATGGGACTGTTTTTGTTGAAACTAGCCTGTCTAGCCTTGCTACAATAAGAGACTTCCAGATACGTTTCCCTTAACTTCATGCTGCTCTTTCTTTTTACCCCTAGCCACCACCAATGCGCCACCGAGCCATGCGTGTCTTTATGAATGATGACCGCCATGTCATGGCAAAACACTCCACTATCTACCCAACACAGGAGGAGCTGGAGAGTGTACAGAACATGGTGTCTCACACAGAAAGAGCCCTCAAGGCCGTCTCTGACTGGCTGGATAAACAGGAAAAAGGGACGTCCAAGTCTGACTCTGGCACAGACACTGATAAGGAAAGGTGAGGAGATGTTGGGGAGCTCAGTGAGTAAAACAGTACCACTTTTCAAACCAAATCAGATTTAGTTTTTGTCTTGTGGTTTCTCCATTGCACTTCCTGTGTTTTGTTTTTTTCCCCCCAAAGTGAGCATAAGGATCAGGCCACACGCTCTCTGCGGGGCGTCATGAGGGTGGGACTGGTTGCTAAGGGCCTGCTGCTGAAAGGGGACCTGGACCTAGAGCTGGTGCTCCTTTGTAAGGATAAGCCTACCATCAGTCTTCTGAAGAAGGTGTCTGAAAACCTTGTTGCACAGCTGAAGGTGAGAAGTGTGACTCAGCTCATTCAGTGTATATTCAGAATAATGCATATTTATCTGAATCAACAGTATTATAGTCAACTAAAACTAGGTGTGATTTATCTAACTGAAATAAAAAAATAAAAAGTAGATTTTTAAAAAACGACTGAGCCAACTGTTACAAATTTACAAAAGTAACGTCTGAGGCTTTTAGTCATGTGTTTATTGAGACATGGGCTACTTACATGGCTGTGAATCAAATGTTATTTATATTTTAATGTCTGTTCTGATTTCCCTAAATCTTGGCCTTGACAAACACCTTCCCTATTATAATAATTAAAAAACTAAAACTGCACATTTTAAAATGGTAAAGGCTAAACTGATACAAGCTAAACAAAACTGATTTGGAGAGAAAAAAATCTGCATTTTGACATGGCTGAGCTTCAGGGTGTCCTTGTCCTCCTGTGCAGTGTGGCCAAACAAATGCACTCAATTAACTTTAAACTGGAAACATTAAAACTGCCCACTGACAGCATGCCGAATAAGCAATGACCCCAGCCTAAAAAGCAGCTCGTCTTTCCATCATTTGGGAAGAGGAAATGGAAAGCAGGGCTTTCAAATTAAGCCGGCGGCAGGCGCATTTTCCGCCTACTCCACCCCTCTGCGCCGTCTACTTTTTTATTTTCCTAAAAAAATTTCTTTGCGCCGTCCGCCGTCTCCATTTCCAGCGCCATGTGGACGCACGTAGCAATATTTACG
>JASGAU010287320.1:0-13058 GCA_030220045.1 Australoheros facetus
AACGGCAGGCTGATAGAAGAAGCGCAACAGACAAGAGGCAGCCGGCAAAACATGTTGAATAAAATGAAAAGAGCGAGGGAGAGAGGTAGGGAGCAAATTAATCCACACTACAATCTATCAGCAATGGCAGGTTGTCGGTATGTTGGAGGACTGAGCTATCCCACAATCCCCTGGTGGTCCTGGTGCCTGTCTCTGTGGTGACAAGCATCTCCTTGGTGGATGAGTGAACTGTCAGTGAAGGGAGGCCCTGCATCTGTGTGTTTATAATGATTTATGAGTTCAAATATTGACAATGAGAAACAGCCTCATCTCTGCTTCACATGCTACATGTGCTGTTGCGTTCTTGGGGATAGCCACACCCCCGCATTTTTTAAACACTGAATCCGATTATAAATGGTTGTTAAGATGCGCAGGTTAATCACTGGTGCTTCACAGGCTGCTCCCATATGGCTAGGTGTGCCTACAGTCATGGCCAAAACACATCTTTTGTTATGCACATGTTTATTTCCTTTGTGTGTACTGGAACAACACAAAAAACAGAGGGGAAAAAAAAAGCCAAAATTCATATAATTCAAAACTCCAAAAATGGGCAGGACAAAATTATTGGCACCCTCAACTTAATATTTGGTTGCACATCCTTTGGAAAAAATTACTGAAATTAATCGCCTCCTATAACCATCAACAAGCTTCTTACACCTCTCAACTGGAATTTTGGACCACTCTTCTTTTGCAAACTGCTCCAGGTCTCTTACATTTGAAGGGTGCCTTCTTCCAACAGCAATTTTAAGATCTCTCCACAGGTGTTCAATGGGATTTAGATCCAGACTCATTGCTGGCCACTTCAGAACTCTCCAGCAGTTTGTTTTCATCCATTTCTCTGCGCTTTCTGAAGTATGTTTGGGGTCATTGTCCTGCTGGAAGACCCACGACCTTGGACGCAAACCCAGCTTTCTGAGACTGGGCCCTACGTTGCGACCCAAAATCTTCAGATGTGTAATTGCAATAATTTTCTGGGAGAAATACTTCATTTTCTGGAAAAATTTCAGGGGTGCCAACATTTCCGGCCATGACTGTAGATGTTTAAAAGTTAAAAAACATGATAGTAGAGAGCACTGGTGGATATGACGGGGAAAGGAAAGGAGGCAGTTTAATTTTTAGTTTAATGATGATGAAAATTTTTATGTTTATCTGCATTAGAATTTAAGCCATTTAACACGTTAATGGTGGCTGTTTTGTGGTAAATAATTATGTTTGACTGCAGCTGAGCTACAAATGTATTCTGTAGACAACAAGTAGCCTCGATGTGAAAACGGGAAATGCGCTCGTTATTACCTCATTTCTGCCGGAGGGACAGCTCAGGTTGAGCGGTTTTGAGACAAAGTTAGAGAGTCAAGGCTCAGATGTGCAGAGGGGGGATGATGGATATAATGGACAAAGGATGATGAACATGGAGCTGCCAGGCAGGAGGGAAAGAGGAAGAGGATGTAGGGATAGGGAGAGATGGAGGCAGATGATCCGCTGTGGTGACCCCTAAAGGGAGCAGCTGAAAGAAGATGATTACCTCTTTTCTGCCGATGCAGTGACTGCACTGGTGCCAAAGCAAAAACACCAGTGGTGATGTGAGGGGCCACTGAATGAACTTCACTAATTTACAGGCTGCAGATGAAGCTTGTAGATTCTGTTGGCTGAATCTACAGGCTTCAGAAACTCCCTTAACTTTCAATATGTAATGCTATGGAATGTTGAAATATTGTCTGGTTCCTAAAAGGCGCCTGCAGTGCCTTGATGGAAAATGGGTATATAATAGTGTGATTATAGGACGGTAGCTGAGAAATGATGTTTGTGCTTTTTTCATCTCGATGGGAATATACGGACTGTGTGTGTAGCCACAGAGAGATGCCTTCAATCTTGAGTAAAGGGTGGCAATGAAATCACAGTCACATGCAAACACACACACACACACACATAGCCCTTCACACACAGATTAATCCACAAATCACAAATGCAATGACGCTCACATTGATTCTCAGGCAGGAAAGTTGCAGTTTTGACTGAGAATTCTTTGAATTTAAGCCACTGTATTTGTATGCTTGTTGCATCTTTGTTAATTGATCTTTTGCAATCCAGTACAAATGTAATTTTTTTGTATTTTGTAGTAGTTGTAGTAGTTAAGGTATTGAAATAATGCTGGTGGCCTCTTTTTGTCCTCATTTTGGATCTATGACAATGCATGTGTTTATTTCTGCCATTTTAAACTAGACACAGTGTTTGCAACTAACAAATATAAAAGCTTTGGTTATGTGACTACAGATTGTTTTATTCCTTTGTTATAATACATATATTGCTGGAGTGTTGCTTTAAGAAATGCAGTTCTTTGGAGTAGTATTGTAACATAGATAGGCCAGCGGTGGATGTAGGCTATCAGCCGATCCTGTTTCTAATGTAGCACACTGACTCCCATGATGCTGCAGAGGATGAGAGACTGGGAGAGAGAGCGAGAGAGAGAGAGAAAGGCCTCGGGCTCTTCTTGCTTCTTGTACTCTTTCACTCTCTCTCTCATATGTCCACCTCAATCACACTTTTACCCTCATTTTAACTTTCTCTTAGGGATACTTTAAGCCTTTCATCACTCTCAGCTCTTTTCTTGTGATCTCTTTGAACTCTCTCAGACTGCTTCTTTTATACTTGCTTTCACTGTGCATGGTAATACTCAATGAAAAGCATTACAATAAAGGCGCTTTTGGCTCTCTGGATGAATACATCAAATCTAAAGGACATGATCTACTGACTCATTTATAAATTTTGCAAATAGATCCTCCGTTTAATTTAAGCATGCAGAAAGTTGGTACTCTGTGATGACAGTTAAAATATCTTGTGGAGTCTTTGACTAATTTTGTGGGGCCTGTTTTTTGTGCATTGGTCCCTGTTTTGTTTGCATTCACTACTTAGTTTAACTCAAGCCAAGATGACTAAAAGAGTCGGTCAGCTGGCTCACAAGGTTTCTGTAGGAGAACCTGTGGAAGGAGCATGTGCAGACACTTGGCTGTCAGCTTCAATCCTCTGTTGCTTGCCCCATGGCTGCCGTGCAAGTTTCTTGACATATGGATCCACTGCCACCAAGGGCTGTCTTATTCCCCGTCTTCCTCCACAAACTTCCCACATACGAGGCCGAGGGTCGGCTATGGCTGACAGGGACTGGCAGTTGCCCTTGTCAAGGTTAAATACTTATCAGCACACCCTGTGTCACCCAACACCTCTATCTATTTTTTTCCCATTTATTTTTCAGTTTAATAATACTTAAGGTTCAAGGAAATCTCCTGTAAAAAGACTGCATGATGTTAGTTAATTTAATGAATAGCCATATCAAATAATCAGGATTACAATATTCATGATTTTGGTTATTTACTTTATGTAAACATAACTGCACAGATCGCCTTTAAACATACACTGAACAATAATAAATATGTATGGCATTTCATTAGTTCAATGTTGGCCACTGTCCTCTTTTCCTCTTATTGTTAGTAAGGCAAATTAAAATACAGTGAGATTCACTTTTTTTTGCTGTTTCATATAAGAAATCACATATCCATCCTCTGTTCAGTGATGCTTAGCTGTGCCTATTCTTCTTTGACCTGCCTCTGTTAGAGGTACAATTTGTTATTTTGTAACTCTGGAGATGACGCTAGCAGCCTACTATTGTGTCCCATTTCAGGAGCCACCTGCTTCAAAGGACACAGCTGACGAAGGGTGCAGACTGAGTCTGCGTCTGTACATTAAATAAACTGATTACAAAGGCAGTGCAGATTTTGTTTGGTGGAAGATTACTGCTGTAGTATATTTATCCATGGCAAATGGATAGAATCATACGGTACCATTCAAAAGTTTGGACACACTTATCCAATTTGACTGGTACTGTATATTACAATGGGCTTGTAGTATAAATTAAACCATTTCCTAGAATGCTTATGAAATTAAAACTGAGTGGGCTAAAAAGTCTGGATATTCAAGATCACACTTTTTTGTATCTTACCATTGGACATTTTATTTTTATCAAAAATTTATCATCTGGACTACTGTCCTCCATGGATCTCTGTAGGCGGTTTGTGGGAGTATTTGACATGTTAATGTTTTCGATTTCTGGCTGTGAATTTTTCTTAAATTTGATTCAAAAACAACCAGCCTGAAGCAGTGAGAATTGTTGGCACCACTCTGCAAGGAAGTGGGAGTAAATGACAATCAATACAAACCACTGCATCAACAAAAGATGAAACAAGCAACTTGGTATTAAAAGAAGTGAATGAAGGGGAGGAAGAACAAGTAGTTGAGGATAGAGAGTCTTTTGGACAGTATCCAGCAGAGGAAAGTGGAAACGGAAAATACATTGATGCTAATTTTAGTGCTAAAACAGTGTTTAATATTTAATGGCCAAAATGCAACATTTAATGTTTGTACTTTATACTTTTCAAACAAAGTGGCAAAGAGAGATTCCTAAAAAATATATATATATATATATATTGCTTACACATGCTTATCAATTTTCTTCACCATTTACAATATTTCATCAACTGACCAATTAGCTACAACCTTTGTAGATTTAAATGTTAAAAACATTTAAATCTGTCTTGTGTTGATAAGCATTTAGATATACTAACAAACTCAACAGGTAGACAGCAGATAATGAAGGGATGTAAATGGTTTTAATGCACTTTCACACTGATTGGCCCACAGTTGCCCCTCTGTTTTATCTGCCTTATGTCACACAGTGAACAAATAGGGACAGACAGACATTACCCATGCCCTGCTGTTTAAACACAGATCTGTGTGTGTGTGTGTGTGTGTGTGTGTGTGTGTGTGTGTGTGTGTGTGTGTGTGTGTGTGTGTGTGTGTGTGTGTGTGTGTGTGTGTGTTATATCCCTCACTGTTTGGCAAGTCTGATGAACAATGTCTGTCTATTCTGTGGTGTGGTGGGTCTTTCCCTGGCACAACTGCAGCAAGCGGTTTAAGACTAAACCTGTGTGTTTGTGTGTGTGTGCGTGCGTGCGTGCGTGCGTGTGTGTGTGTGTGAATGTCATTTTGTGTCCCTTCCGAGCCTTTTAAAAAAATCCACCACTACACACTCTTGATACGTCCTCTGCTTCTACCATACAGTAAAACCAAGCTTTACAGGATTGGACCGCACACACAGACTACACTGCTCTGTTTTCCAAAGATCTCAGGGTACAGCACTTCAGATTTAGTCAAATGTTAAAAGCGCTCCTTGATTAGTCTTTTCTGAAAAAAATGAATGTATTCATTAGTCTCATGCAAAGAATTAAAAGCATGTATTGAATGTTTAACCAGGACTGGAAATGTCATGCATTTTCTTAAATATGAGAAATATGCCAAGCTCTCCGTGATCAGTTTGAGTCATTGCCCACTGGAGAAGGACTAAAATGAAAGGATTTCATTTCATTTCATTTCACTGATCAGATACAGTATGTAGCTAATTTGCCCTGAGATGTGAACCTTGTCCATATCAGATAAAAAGAGCTCAGATTCCACATGTGGTTCGCTTATATTCAAGTTGTGCTTAGGACACCAAATATTATCCACTTTAAAAAAAGAATAATAAATGTGACACTTAGAGTTTTAGTGATGCATATGGCAACTGTGCCCTGCACAATGTTAATAACTGAGTTTTATCCTGAGAGGTCGAGCAGATCTACACGCTTGTACTTCATGCACTCACAAAAGCATGCACACACCAATAAAATGCTCTATATGCAGTACACGTGTCACCACTGCACCATTTGTAGCTATTCTTGTACTTCTTTGATGCAATTTTCATACACAGTTGCACGCAAATACAAACACACTGTGCAAAAGCTTGCTTTTTAGATATGCCTGAAATAGTGAGGAGTCAGCGGCAAAGGTGAACAAGAGCGAGAGAGGTGGGGTGAGTAAATGAAAAAGAAGTGGAAAGAAAGACTGAACACAAAAATCCTGTTTCCATTGCTTCACACAGAGAGAGGGAGAGAGGAAGCCATAAGGAGGATGGCAAAGTGACAAACGTCTGGCCATAAAGTTAAGCCAACAAGAGACAGAACTAAGAGAGGGAGTGATGAAGAGAGAGAGCGAGAGGAGGAAAGGAGAGAGAGCAGAATATGTAATTAAAGCTGTGATTACCAGGGTCTGAAATCATTTCTCCCAGTCGGTTGTGTTGGACTTGGCTTCTGGTGCATCTCTGGAAACTCCAAATGACATCAGTCATTTCACAGTATGTGTGTGCATGTGTGTGAGTAGGTATGAATTAACATACAGTATTTGGGGTATGGTGTTTGTTTACGCCAGACAAGGTCTTTCAGTGCCGTACAAAATATACTGTACTTATTTCTGCAGCTGTATTCTTGCTTTAGGATGAAGTGATTTTTTTTTATTTTTTAGATTGGTTCATGGGTGGGTTTAGAGTGGATCAATAGAAGATCCCTGACCTCCAGAGAGAAAGAAAGAAAGTGGAGAAGAGAGAGCAATCTAAGGAACTGCTGATATGAAACAAGCTTTTGTTAGACACCTTACAGTTCACTGCACTGATATAGGACCAGCTACTAGATGGGTAGTCCCTGAGGGTCTTAATGTGTCCTTTTCACAATGTCTGTCAGTTCAGCTTAATTCATTGCAGCTCATTTAGTGTTTATTGTCATGACAGTCAATTTCCAAATTTGTCAAGACTGTGCAACATAAAATATTCTAGTCTTAATATGATGAAAGACATATTAACTAATTTAAAGCCAAGATAGGTGTTATTGGGCAAAAATTACAGTATGCAGTAAATTTTTCACCTATTGTAATTCAATTGTTCAGAAGTGAACTTCTGTACTGCCAAGCATTAGAAAATCTAAATGGAACATTGTAGCCAATACAGGGGTTTTCTATCAGGTATTCAATTGCAAATCAATGCGCACTCTTTCTGTGTCAGAATATACAGTACTGCAGGAAAAAAGGCCATTCCAGCATTAGCAATAAGTAACTATAGTCCAAAACAACAACAAAAAAACAGAAGACAGACTAAAAAAAAGTCTAAAAGAGAGTGTGAAACCAAAGGCATTAAAACACATTTCAAAATCTACAAATCATCTTTTTTTACTGCATAAGAAGTCTAAATGAACAAAGAGATGAAATGTATTTGAGATATCTATAATATTTACACAAGTGACCAATGAATTTAATATTTAGGAGATGGGTAATTTAGTTAGAATGCTTCATAATTTGTAATGTTTTATTTATTATTATTTTATGACTAAGTGATTTATATAGTCACCTAAGCGAAAGATCAAGTTCAATCCAGGGAGGAGGCATAAATCCCTCGGGAGTTGCATCACAAAGGGCATCCAACATAAAAATCTGCCAAATTCAATATGCAGAGCTACCTGGTTTGGTGACCCCTTGTGTAAGGAAGCAGCTTAAAGTAGCTTTTTAAATTTTACCACAGACTTCTAAAATGTCACCTTTCTTTCTTTAATTGCTCTCCTTCCTTGCTTCGTTTTTTTTTATCGTTTTCTTTTCTACTCTACCTCCCACCATCCTTCCCTCATTTATCCGAGCATTCCATCATCCCCTTTGTGCTTTGTGTAGTGCAGATTTATACCTGCCTAACCAGAAAAAGAGTGGTAGATCTTTCACTCCCTTCAATACCTTCACAGACAAAAGATGCTCATAAAACATGCTGTGCACACAGACAACCACATATCACAAGCTCACCGAGATATTTAATTACTAAGCTCATTATGACTTTCCCATGCCACTGAAACACAATAAGGCTGCAGTGCTCTAGTGTTCATTTCCACTTGCTGTGTGTGTGCGCCTAAGTATGTTTTGCAGTGTTAGCATGTTAGTAGTTTCCACCATATCAAGTCTATTTTAATACTGGTGCTGACATGAAGAAAAAAAAATCAAAGAGAAAAAGAATGAAGGCACAAATGCAAAATATTAAATGACTAAAGAGAAACAGGAAAAAAGTGAGGTAGAAAGACTGATGCTGTAGATCTGGAAGGAGGAGGAGGAAAAGGGGGAGTAATGAAAGAAGTCTATATTGATACTTTACACTAAATCTAATGACTGCGAGAGTGCCTTTAAGCAAAGACTTTGTTGGATCCCCATGAACTGCCAACCCACTCTCGCTGTCTCTCTCTTCCTTTCGTTCTGTCTCTGGGGACTCTCTCACAGGAATGTTTCCATTCCCAAGCATTCAAAAAAAGATGAAGTTGCAGGGGTCAGTGTGCATGTGTGTTTGTTTGCCTGCTTGTGTGCATATTTTTCTGTGGAGTTTCTTTACTTGTGTTTGCATACACTCTCTCTCTCTCTGTGTGTGTGTGTGTGTGTGTGTGTGTGTGTGTGTGTGTGTGTGTGTGTGCGTGCGCGCACGTGCTGGTATTGATCAGTTCTCTCTTCCATCATTGGTTATTGAAGACAGCAGCAGGCTCAGTGCACTGCTCCACATTATTCACTGTCTGCACACAAACGCTAGCACACACACACACACACACACACACACACAGAGGCTCTCCTTCTGTCCTCTTTCTTTCACTCTAATAGCAGATAATTTGTTCTAATAAGACCCAAATCAAAGTGGGCGTGATGGAAGCTCGCATGTTGGAAGTATTCAGATTTCACATTGAAATGCAGAGATTGTTTTTAAATACTCATCATCTTCCATCACCCTCATTCTCCAAAAACACACATAGGCGCCCTGCTTACAGGAATAGCCATCAAATACAATCAAAGCCACCAGATTATTCCTTAAAAAAGTACCCTTGCACCCTACCTAAGCTAACTTACATTTTTCTATTCCCTACTACCTAAACATCCACGCTAACAGCCACATTATTGCTTGTAATATGTAGTAATTATACAGGGATGCATTATGAATTTATCACTGTAGCATGGGCCTCCTTCTCCCTGGTGTCATTCAGCCTCCTTGTTCACTCCTTTAAATCTCCTGATCATAAGAAGTGGCTCTAAAGTGGAAATCAATGATGGGCTGCAGCTCTCTCTCATGCTCTCACCTCTAGCAGGTTTCCACTAAAGAACAGCAACATGCACAATCTGCTGTTTTGAACACACCACGAAATGAAATGGGAGCAAACACTGTCTCTACGCAGCAGAACCAAATGGAGGTGGGTCATACTTACACCACATTATGAGGGAATGCAATACAGCATGGTTTATCATGGTTTAACAGAAGCAGTTATAGATGGAGTTATAGAGTTATAGGAAGCCTGGGCTTCTCTGCTTAGGCTCCTGCCCCCGCGACCCGGCCCCAGATAAGCGGAAGAGAATGGATAGATGGCGTTATAGATACACGCAATCAAATTAAAGTGGGGTAATGTCATGAAAATGCTTTATTCCCTAAATTATTCAGGTGTTTTTTTCGCCTGTGTGTCTTCACCTTATAATGTTCTATGTAGTGGAGATATTTTGGAGACTCTGTGGGGATTCTGCTGTTCAGTAGAATCTGTGAAGGCAGCAGGACGATCTAATGTGTAGTGGCTACAGCAGAGGCACTACTGTTATTTGTATTCTTTGTAAACAGAGGAATACTCTAAAGTGGATGATCAGGCTAAAATATTACATCACACTTTTTTTTTTTTTGGGTTGAATCACAATTCATGATCTGAATTATTATTTTTCCATGTTCACTTGGTCTCATGCAAGGATATGATGACGTTGGCGTGATGCAGAGTCTGTCACTTTAACTCAAGGCTAAAGGCCCAGCTGACAATTCTCTGCATTTTATTTTCCTCTCAGATCTTATTCTGAAAGTTCTGACCAAAAAAGGGGATTTTTTTTTTTTTTTTATCTCCGGTGATGGAAAATTTTGAAGCACTGTTAAATATTTAGTCATTTCTTCACTGCTCATCAGCTAGCACTGCCCTGTCCTGTCTTGGGTTTCCATATGTGAAGGATGGCCAGGTTTCCAGTGAGTCTCTTATCCAATGGATAGCCTCTATCTCAACTGCATTGGATCAGGCTAAGAAAATACTAGCATATAGGACCTCTCAGTGATGTGACTGACCTTGATTTGCCCTAGCCCATGACATTAAATCTTCATATTTCTAATCCTTACTCCAACGTTTAAGAACAGTGAGTGGAAGGATGCTCTACTGTTCTATATTTTCTCTTCAAAAGGCAGAAGGTTTAACTTGTGAATAGATTTAATGTAGACAGCTGAGGCTTTTACTTTTCAGAAGTTGGTTCCAGTGCGTGGTAGACTGACTTGAGACAGAGATTGAATTTTTAAGTACAACTTAAGGACTGAATGATGTTTTCTCAATTAGTGGTAGCTGGAGATTCGACTCCTTGGTAGATATTTTGGAGACAGCAAATTTACCAGAGTCTCTAGAGACAACAAGAGGTTCTAATGGAGACAACAGAAAGTTAATGTATTTAGTGGAATCCCTGGAAACAAGTACACTTACTTGAAAAAGAAGGCTCTAATGTTATGTAGAATCTAGAGATAGCAGGTGTTTCAAACACAGTAGAATCTTTGCAGACCTGATATGTCCTACACGTGTGAAAATGTGTACACTTCCTGTCGATGTTATCATTTAAAAGACATTATTTTCTTGCTGGTGTTGAAATAAAATTACAGTTAAACTATCAGCTGTGTATTATGTTCACATATGAATTCCAAGATTAAGAGCTGTGGCACAATGCTTTTGTCCATATAATGTATGTTACAGGCATTTATTGTGAAAGGCAGGGACACAAAGAAGCCCTTTTTGTGCATGGTTAAACAAACTCTCCAGTAGAGAATGGGGCAGCAACAGGTTCTGTTCCCTGCACACAAGAGAATGCGCTGCTGTTCAGCAGAAGGTCATGTTTAGTGGACTCTACAAAACAGGGTTCTAAAGTTTATGATTATGGAAACAGCAGAACTTTTACTGCTCAGCAGACCATGGAGACATCAAAATATTTTAATGTTCAGTAAACTGCTTTGTTCATAATCAACAGACTCCAAGGAGATAGTGGGTTTCAGTACAGAGCATCAGACTCTGTGGCGAGTGGACTTCTAATGTATAGAATAATTGATAGAGACAGCTGAAGGTTCTGCTGTTCAGTAATCGTGACTTGCGTTTTAATGAGTTTAGGTCCCACGACATCAGGACGTGCTCCTCATGTCTGCGTGGACTTAAGATTGAATGGACTATGAATTTCAGTTCATTATAAAGCACAGTCAAAAGATCATGCCTGGTCTCTCAGGTGGTTACAGAATGAATTACCCTGGCTTCCATTAAATACAAGGGAGTTCAAAGGCTAACATTAAATGCACATACCGCTCTGTGTGTCTGACTTGGTCTTTGCCTCTCTCTCGCCCTCTCTCTCTCTGTCTATCTCTGTCTCTGTCCTTGAGGTCAGTTTAATTTATATCAAGATAAATTTAAGAAAGAGTTCAATGTTCTCTGGCTTTGAACTTTGCCATGGGTAATATTACTGTGCTACTGACAGTGCAACTGTTCTGAACAGTTAATCTTCCACGCAGTAGAAATTCTATGTCAATAGGCTTGCTATCTTCCTTCTTCTAACATGCTGTACTAATGAGATTTTAAAATGAAAATGAGCACAAGAAAGTACAGGACGCCTTGCTCAATCATAGGTCATGAACGCTGCTTTTAGGTTTGTATTTATTATTGTACTAGCAGTCATCAATGTTTTAGAAGAGTCTTGTACCAGAGGCTGAATGTCAAGAGGCCCTCCTAATGAACTTTAAGCCTGTACTCTGCTGGGAAGCAGCATGGTACAACATCTGTCATAACACACACAGCCTCACACTCATACACACACATGCAGGGAGACACAAAGAGCAGGGTAACAGGTGTGTTTTATATTGCAGTTCATGAAGTCCCATCCTTTCCTCACTACACTCTCAAACTCTTCTCTTTGACCATGTTGGGCCTTTTTTTGTCCACGTGTTTAATCTGTTTCAGTTTAAACACATATTTGTGATTCTCTTTCATACTTTTTTGCCATGAAACACTAACACTGTCTGCACTCTGCAGTTCATTGTTATTCATCCTCACCTTGTCATTTTTCTGTCTTTTTTAATAAGCAGAATATTCACAGGTCAGTTACTGTTCTTTTATGATGTGAAGCACAGAACTGAAGTTGCTTGAGGCTGAAATTCCACTGTAACTGTCATATCAGTGACTAGAGCGGTAATGTACCTCGTCTGATCTGTCACAGATTTTATCAGGGAGGAAGCGGTCTTCCTGTTAGTTATTCCCACTGGTCATTCCCACTGACAGTCCCAGCAGTATTCTGGTTAAAACAGGGGCAGCGATCTGTTTCCCAGTGGATACCGGCCTGCTTCCGTTCCCCACTTCCACGTCCTGGTTCAGGCACATATTAATAGCCCCTACCTACAGTGATGTCTGGGTGTGTATGTGTGTGTTGCATCCCATTAAAAGTCAAGCAGTAGTTGTGAGTTGGATTGTCTGGAAAAGGAAAAACCTCCAGTTTGTTTTTGTTTTTGTTTTTTTATATGCAGCCATCTGCCTTAAAAATTGCTGTCACTTTAAGAAGTGAGCCCTTCTCTGTATTTAAAAATATTGTTTTATTGGTATGTTTATGATTTCAACCTCTATGCACTGTAGAAATGTGGGGAAAACAGCATGTAAAATACCCACCCAACACTCTGCAATCCATTAATATGATCAGATTATTGTACAGCACCTATTTTTTCCATGATATTGCTTTCTTTAAATTGCACCGGCACTTTGATTAGGATTTCTGTGATGCATACTTTAATAACTATAAAACCAGTTTTGTAGCATTGCTAACATTCCTCAGAGAAACCAGCAGTTATTACCAGCCACAAGCTGACTACCTAATAACCAAGTGAAGCATGATGTCATCACTTTAAAGCAACATTTTCCACAACAGCTGAGTGGAATTCCTCTGGGAAAGAGTCTTGATGTCTGTGGTTCACTGTGTGTGTGTGTGTGTGTGTGTGTGTGTGTGTGTGTGTGTGTGTGTGTGTGTGTGTGTGTGTGTGTGTGTGTGTGTGTGTGTGTGTGTGTGTG
>JASGAU010288053.1:0-11318 GCA_030220045.1 Australoheros facetus
TGTAACGTAAAACAGTACTGGACAATGAATATTATAAATGTGCAAGTATTACCTCAGCTGTCTGACATCTTACATCTTCTTTGTCTTGTTGTGTCTTTGCCTATTATTTATCTATTTATACTTTGCTTGTATATTCCTGACTGTATATTTCTGACTGTATATTTCTGATTGTATATTCTTGTATATTTTGTATATTTCTGACTGTATATTTTGTATATTTCCGACTGACAATATTTCCAACTATATCTCTGTTTGTGTGACTATAATGTAAAAAGCGCTACTGGACTTTAATTTCCCTGACGGAACCCTCCCAAAGGGATTAATAAAGTTTAATCTAATCTCTAATCTAATCTCTATTGAAAGTGAAAGGAATACTCGGCTCTACAGAGCTCTGACTCTTTGTCAGCCTGGCTACAGTGCTGACAAGAAACCTGGGGTTGTTCTAATTAGGAGTAACGGCCTGCATGATCTGAACCTGAATGTTTTCTTGTTATTGAACTTCTGTGAAAACCACAGTTTGTCCATAATGAACTCTAAGTTCAAACCTAAGGATGTCCATAAGTGCACGTGGCACCAGGACACACTAGGTCGCAGGTTGATGATCAATTTTGTAATCATCACCAGATCGGCCGGCGTTGTTCTGGACGCTCCGGTGACGAGAGGAGCTGAACTGTCAGCTGATCACCACCTGGTGGTGAGTTGGATCAGGTGGTGGGGGAGGATGCTGGACAGACCAGGCACACCTTAACGTATCATGAGGGTGCGCTGGGAACGCCTGGCAGAAGGCCCAGTCTGCGAGATCTTCAATTCCCATCAAGCTGAAGAAGGAGTATTATTGGGCTTGGTTAACCTGTGGGACTGTTTTATTGTTTTTATTGTATTTATTTGATTTAGTGGTGCTTTTGTTTTGTTTTATTTTGCAGGGGTACCCCTCTTCTTCTTTTTAAGCCAAGACAAATTTCTCCCAAGGGAGACAAATAAAGAATCTTGATCTTGACTCTGGAGGCAGCTTATGGGTACCGGCAGGCTAAGCGGAATGCCGCTTAGGCGGTGGCAGTAGCAAAAACTCGGGTGTGGGAGGAGTTCAGGGAGGCCATGGAAAAAGACTTTCAGACAGCATCAAAGCGATTCTGGCAAACCATCGGGCGACTCAGGAGGGGGAAAGCAGTGCTCTACTCACGAGGTTCATAGTGTGGAGTGCTACTGACTTCAGCTGAGGCTATAGTCAGGCGGTAGAAGGAATACTTCGAGGACTTCTTTAATCCCACTGACACACCTTCTGTAGTGGAAGCAGAGTCTGGGGATGACTATCTCATTGCTGGGGGTGAGGTCACTTAGGTGGTTAAACAACTCCTTGGTGGCAGGGCCCTTGGGGTGGGTGAGATTCACCCTTAGTTCCTAAAAGCTCTGGATGTTGTAGGGCTGTCTTGGTTGACACGCCTCTGCAACATTGCGTGGAGATCTGGGGCAGTGCCATTGGATTGGCAGACTGGGGTGGTGGTCCCCATCTTTAAGAAGGGAGACCAGAGGGTTTGCTCTAACTTTTGGGGGATCACACTCCTCAGCTTCCCCAGTAAGGTCGATACCAGGGTGCTGGAAAGGAGGGTCTATCCGTTAGTTGAACCCCGGATTAGAGAGGAACACTGTGGGTTTCATCCTGGTTGCGGAATACTGGACCAGCTCTTTATCCTCTCGAGGATATTTGAGTGTGCATTGGATTTTGCCCATCCAGTCTACATGTGCTTTGCGGACTTGGAGAAGGCATTCGACTGTGTACCTCGGGGTATCCTGTGGGAGGTCCTGCAGGAGTATGGGGTGTCTGGCCCGTTGTTGCAGGCCATTCAGTCCCTGTACAACTGCAGCAAGAGCTTGGTCCTTATAGTCAATAAGTCGGACTCGTTTCCTGTGGGTGTTGGACTCCATCAGGGCTGCCCTTTGTCACCTATTCTGTTCATAATTGTTATGGACAGAATTTCTAGGCGTAGCCATGTGGTGGAAGGCTTCTCCCTTGGTGCCCTCAGAATCTCATCTCTGCTTTTTGCGGATGATGTGGTCCTGTTGGCTTCATCAGGTGGTGGGCTCCAGCTTGCAGTGGCACTGTTCGCAACCAAGTGTGAAGCGGCTGGCATGAGAATCAGCACCTTTAAATCTGAGGCCATGGTCCTCGCCCCGAAAATGGTGGAGTGCCCTCTCTGCCTCGGGGATGAGTTCCTGCCCCAGGTCTAGGAGTTTAAGTGTCTTACAATCTTGTTCATGAGTGATGGGAGAAGAGAATGGGAGATCAACAGATGGATTGGGGCTGCATCTGCAGCCACTGGTCTTTCGTTGTGAAAAGGGAGCTGAGCATAAAAGCGAAGCTGTAGATTTACTGGTTGATCTACGTCCCTACCCTTACCTATGCTCATGAGCTTTGGGTAGTGACTGAAAGAATAAGATCGAGAATACAAGCGGCAGAAATGAGCTTCTTCTGGTGGCTGGCCTCTCCCATGAGGGCTGTGGCCATTCGGGAGGAGCTCAGAGTAGAGCCTCTGCTCCTCCAGATCGAGAGGAGTCAGTTGAGGTGGCTTGGGCATCTGATTAGATGACTGCTGGGCACCTCTTTCACTAATGTTTGCAGAAGCAGTTTGCATGCCTAGGTGCTTGGTTTATACACCTGTGGCCATCAAAGTGATTGGAACACGTGAATTCAATGATTTGGATGGGTAAGTGAATACTTTCGATAGTTTATTGCTGGTAGCGCTGCCTGCAGACTGGTTGGGGTATCGGTGGTGGAGGTGTGGTGGGTGCAGTCCAGCCTGCGGAGCTGTTGTCTGCAGTTTCTCTGCTGCTTCACACTTACTTTGATCTTTTTATAGAAGGAGATAAGACAGAATTAGTGATGGTTCAGTGCCCACGAGGCTCACTGAGCGTGCGTGACCTCATTTTTTCTCACCCCTCTCCAGTCGTTTGCTCTGTGCTGCCGCTGCACTGCATTGTGTGTGTGTGTGTGTGGGGGGGTGCCAATTATAATTTCTGCCAAGTCACTGGTCGATCATCCACGCACACAAGACAGTCTGACAGTAAACCAGTTTACAGGGTTCAGTTGAAGCGCTCCTTCTCCTCGCTGTCCGGTGTGACAGCATCGAGGATCAATAAAAGTATAGTTATCTGATTTTAGATTGATAAAAGGTCTTTCAGTCAGATGGAAGAAACACAAGGCTCTTTCACTGCATCAGAAATTTGAACAAAATGTACTGCAACACACACAATCAGGTCACATCCTTTGACTATGTGCATCAGTCATGAGAATCCTAAGGATGGATTGCATGGATCTTAATGATGAGCAGCTCTTTGGATGTGTGCAAAAATCTTAAACTAATGAAAAACAGTCCATACAGTGCTAAACACATTTATTAGACCACCTGTCATTATATTTTACCATTTTGCGAATACTGGTGGATTAACCATTACAGAAACAAAGATTTTGGTAATTACTGTTCATTTAGGGCAGCTGTGGCATAAACCTTACACTGGGTGGTGGTCTAAGAAATGTGTTAAGATCTAATTATGGAGTATTAGGGTGGGAAAAATATAAACACACATTTCTATTTCTATTAAAAATAAATCAAAAATCAGTCCTCAGGTGGCTCAGTGTTTAAGCAGGTGACTACACTTCTTCCCTTATTAAAGCACCACTTGAATCCTCTCATATCAGCTACCTCAATATGCCACTTAGAGGAAATTTACTTTCAGGTGACAGCTGCATGCACCTGAAGGTTCATGGGAGTCGTACTTCTTAAATAAATAAGCAAAACAACCACAACCATTAATTGTTTATAAATAGTTTATTCACTTTTACAGTGTTTTTATTTCTTTATAAAACAAGGAAGGAAGGAATAAAAGAAGCAGGGCTGGGGGCAGATTAACATGTTTCCATGGTGATACAGGTCATAGTCAGGTGACTTTTTTTGTTTAGCTGTTAATTGGAAAATAAAATGAACACCTCTATGCAGCTTAAACAGTACGGGAGGCTCGGAGTCGGGTACAAAACCACGTCTGCTCAACACTGACTTCACTGCAACGCATGACAGAAAACAACTTCAGTCCAGAAATCCTGCTCCCCAAAAAGGGGCCGTCCTACAACAGCAAAGCAAAAGGGAAGCTAATAGCGATCTGCTAGCGCGCCTCACGACGAGCTGTGTTTTAGCTAACGTTAGCGACTGAAGTCTGTTTCCATCCTGAAAATAGAAGCTGAAATAGAAGCTAAGCAGCTGCGTAGTGTCACATGTCAGTTTGAGATCAGCATTTCAGTTTTCATTCTTCAACCGTGTCGAGACATTAAACAGGTTGTTAGACAGCAGCTTTAATTTAATTTTGTTTACTGTGAGCAAGCTACCTAACAGCTGAAATTAAGTGAAATTAGAAAGCAACAGTAACTATTGCCAGGGCTTAGTGATCAGACCACACCTGTCATCATGATGCTGTGCAACAACCTTTTTAAAATGACCTGTGATCATTTTTAGGGCCAAAGACTTTTCTAGTTAAGTAGTGGTTATATTTTCTTGTGTTGTACCAATATATTTTTTATTATCTATATTTTATTTAGTTAGTGTAAGAAAATCATTTGTAAAGATCTTGTAATGTGCTACATTACAGAGAAATACAAAACCGGCAAAACAAGCCTTTACAATATAAATTTAAGGCACAAAATAATCGCCCATAGATGCCAAATTATTTTGGATGTGTTGAAATAGCCAGCATGGAGCAAGCAGCCACAGCAAGCACTAGGGTAACTGGAGGCTACTGACACAGCCTCACTTTGACTGGATTCTTTGTGACTTCAGACGATGTAGGTCACCTTGGAGGTGACCGCTTCTAAAGTGGTTTTGATTGTGGTTTCTAGATTTTATAAAATCTAGAAACTACAGATGTCAGTCCAAGCATCACCACTTGCTGTGGACTGACCGTCTCACGAAAAAGCTCTTCTGATGGCCCAAATTCTGAAAGCCTGCTGAGGGGCAGTGCCCAGAGCTGAACACTCTGCACTTGGTGGGCATGATTAGGTTGTAGGTTAACATCTTTATTTGAAGCTTTGGCCATGTTTAATATGAACAGAAATATGAGATGTGATTTAGAAACAGAAAATAGGTCCAGTCTAATAACCAAAGAGTGCAATTGTATGCCGATGATGTGTCGTTTAATGTTCAGAATGTGCAGATACCTGTATTGATGGAAAAGAAACCAGGAAACAGCTGACATTCACTCATTATGAAAGCATAAAAAAGAAAAAACTGAAGATTTTGGTTCACGGGGGCTACTTTTACAAATATTTACCCAATTATCTCCAACTCTGGCACATTTATACATGACAGAAAATGTTGCAAAGCAGAACAGGTCCCTTAAGGAAGGGTTTTTTTTTCCTTCCCCTTACTCGACTGACAGACGTGGCTCATGTACGCAACTCCGAGGACGTCTAAAACCACTGAAGAAAAGGTGCAATCACATGATGACTCAGTCCTACAAATCCATCTCATTCACTTCAATAAAAGCTAAAACATCGAAGACTGAAACACTGATAACGTGGTTTGAAATGAAACCACGAAATGTAGAATGCATTATTCTAATGAGGTTCCCGTTGAGGTTAACACTAGCAGACTACCCTGACATCACATCTTTTGATGGGTCTGAGTACAGACTGTTGAATAGAGTAATGATGGGACTGCACCTTAAGGCCAAAAGATTGTTAATTACAGACCATGTTCACAAACAGACCAAAACTCAACAATTAAAAAAAATAAAATAAAAGAGTACAAGCTTCATTTTGGCAGATTTGGTGACGAGATGTAAACAGAAGAGAGCTGAAGCACTGTTTGGTCGGCTAAAAATGACAAAGAAAAAGAAAAGTTTGGTTAGGAAAGAAATACAGTGTTGTGAGAACTGTTACTGATCAAAAAGTAATTCAGAATTACCCCTTTTCCACCCGTGCTAGAACCAGCACACGTTTGAAAAGATTTCAGAAACATTATGTAGCAGATGTTGGGGTAATTTAAGTGGGAAAATTACCCCAACCCAGAATCTGCCAGTCATTGGTTGAATTTCTTGCAGTAGTCCCTCCCATAGCATTTGACATCACAGGTCCCAAATTCAGGACCAGCAAGTTTGTGTAGATCTGGTTGTGCCACGTCAGTGGAAAAGAGGTAAGTGCGATGCATTAAAAGGCAAAACCAAGTTCAAGGTTCCTTTACACAGAGTTGTTGCAGGAACCCTGAAGATGTCAAAACTGGGCAAGATTGACAATCGAATTCAACCCCGATTCTGTTAACAGACCCCTGTTTTCTGCCTAAATTTCCAGGTGAGGTGAATGGCTGAAGGGGAGTTGTATACAACCAACTGGTGAAAAGAAAAAGACATGGAGCACCTTAAACAGTCAGAGACGTGGACAGCACCAACCTGGCCTCAAGCACCTGGAACCCGTTCAGTACACAAGTACAGTATATTACCAGCATTGAACATGAAGTACTACAGCTATCGGTCTTACATTCTGATTTCTGAATCTTTGCAAACTTTCATTTGAGTTTAATAAAGCAGTGAAATTTGCTGGAAAATGAGGGAATGTTATTTGGAGAATCACAAAGGTGTTTGATTCAATATTTTGAAGTTATCCAACACACCACTTACACCCATCTTTTTGGAACTTTACAGAGCTACCCCAAGCCTTATGAGCAACTAATGGACAAGTGACGGCATTTCCAATAAAAAGTGGTTCATAAAAACAAATTCACCTAAAACTGGAGTAGAACCTCCAACTTTGTGGTATCACCTCTTTAAGCTCCACACTGGTCTAAATGCTGGTCACTGCTGAACGGGTCGATGACAGGAAGTGAGGCCAGGTCTGATAGCACCTAACAGGACTCAAGACAGGAAGTGCTGCTGTAAAATGCCAGTGGCTGGCACACTGATGACAGAGCTGCTTGGCGTCACAGATCAGAACTGGACGAACACTTGCTGCTGGTAGAGAGCACCACAGATGAACAACAGGGTCGGCATCAGCCCTAGCTGGTTCAGCATCTAAAGATCAACATGATGTACCATAGGCCTGACAGTGGCTGCTTAAACGCACTGGCTTGCTGTTACCGCGAGGCTACAGACTTTAGTTGAGCCAGAGTGCTACTCAAGAAGTGATCACACAGGATGCAGTTTTTTAAGGTGCCAGCAGCTATTCCCACTTCTTCCAATGACTTCAAAGAGCTGCTGTGTAGTTCAGGTATAAACAATCTGACAATCAGAACAGCCAGTGATTTCTCTTCCTTCAACACAGACGGTAAGCTGCAACCAGAAGATAGCATTTCCAACAAATTCCCAGGCATTCCAAAAAGCATCAGCACTGAGGTAATTTCTGCTTTGAGGGTCCCTCCCCCCATTAGTTGATATTGCTCCTGCTCCATCATTATCATCAGAAACTTAGTAAACATCTTAAACCTTGAAGAGCAAGAGCAGACAAGTTCCCTGTCTACATTGGGATTAGTCCCAGATGAGCTCCCAGCAAACTTCTTCAGATCCTGTTCTTTTAGGCTCAACCCTAAGGTTTGGCATATCCTAATTGTAACCATACCCATGATTGAACACAATTATCATTGACCTCTCTGTCTCTCATGAAAGTCACTAACCCTTAGTTTGGGTCTCCACCCTCTCTAAATCTTGCAGGTTTTCTGTGGAAGGTATTGGCACTACAGCTTTGGCGTTTGTGTTTTACAGCCTCATAGTGCATCCTGTGTGATCAAACTTCACAAGACCAATAAGGTTTGACAACAGGGACTTCAAGACCCAAGATACGGCACCTACCACGAACAATCAATAACAGCAGGGTCAATGATGGGTTTTAGCACCAAATGTGAAGATAGAAATCAGGCGTCAGGACTAAAACCTCTACCTATATCTGACCTTGGGGCAGATAGTCCTTTAGATGAACAATGGAGATTCTCCGATCAATCGGACAGACATTAATAGGGAGTGGCCAAATATAATGAGCTCAGATGGCATTTATTATCTTATTGTATTTATTGTCTTATTAGAACTGTATATAGAATACTTTACATATGCAGAATATCAGATGTGCAGGAAGAAGCTTAATGCACAAAACAGTTGTCCAAGAGCCTGTTTTAACTTTAAAAAGAGTCCTTCTTGTGTGGAAAGATAAGGTCAAACCTTTAATAACTGGAGTATCTCTAATGTTCATTTGCGTCTGTAAATTTGAAATAAGTCTCAAACCTGCAGTGATGCTAAAGTGATTCTCAAACCATCGTCCCTGGTGTTAAAGGTACAGTTTGCAAGAACATAAGTGCTTAAACGTCTCCAAGAAGTAGTAGTGAGTAAAAACGACTAATAGTCTATGGACAGAGTAATAATTCTAGAGCATCACCCACTTTGAAATGTCAGAAACCAGAGACACACAGAGGCTGATCCTCCTGATGGAGCTGTTTGGTCAGCACATGGTCAGCACAGCGTTTCTCAACCTTTTTTTGGCCAGTAATCTCAAAATCCTCATGTCCAATGTCATTTGAGTCCCAACATCCATTTACAAGATACTCTAAATGCACCGATCTTTAGCTTATATTTTTACTAGAATCCATGAAACTAATTTATGGCACTCCCACACTGAGGACTGACCTCCAGGTTGAGAAACTCCAAGCTCAGAACTCACAAACGGCAACATTATAAGGACTACATCTTTCAGCCTGACAAAAATCACAACATGAGCTAAATGGGATCTCCTGGATGGACTGAGCTAGCCCAGAAATATTTACAAGGCCATCAAGATTCAAGTGTCCTTTATAAAGTGCATGCCAGACACACCAACACCAAGCACTCTGGAGTCAAAGATTTCTGCTTCAGTCTGTGTCGTGGGTGTTAGCCTATATAGGTGTGCAGCTTAAAGCAGATTGGCTGCAGGAATGGTTATACTGTGCAGTAGCTTGTTTGTCCTTTAGCTTAATGATTGATATAATTCCGAGTACAACAAAAATAAGGTTCCTGTAAGTGTAGGAGCTGACTGAAGGGCCAAAGAGAATCCTTCTGTGCAAAACTGAGGACAGACAGAAAAGCAGTGATAGCACGTGTTCACAGTAGGGTCGTACTGTAAGCGTTTAACAGCAGATGATTGACAGAGCTGCAGAAGATTGTGAATAATAAAGTTTCTCTTCTTCATTGTCACATTCAACAGCAAGTTGTCACTTCTCTTTGTGCACTGCTTAGTCCCAAACTGGGTCTAGATCAGCGTTGAGACCAGTCCAGCTTGGTCCAAACACGAGTCAGGGAGAAAGATGCTGAAAGGTGCTTGGGGAGGGAGCATTTCAAACTCAAGAAAACCGATGTGATGGATTCTAATGCAGACTTTCTGATCTAAACTGAGCCCAAGATGGACTTGGATGGTTTCCAATAAGCCAGGGTGGTCCAAACCAGTTCAGACCCCCTGGCCCAACCTGATTTACACTGGCTTAAACAGGCTGTTCCAAACTGGATCAGGATCTCTTAAAACCAGGGTGAAACTTTCCAGTTAAAGGTATCTGTTTGGATTTGTGAAATCAAAGTAATCAGGAGAATAAATTATCAGCAGTCTGCCACCCCATCGGGCTGACCTGGGGGTGGGGGTGGGGGTGTCCAACATTTTTAAAAAGCAGAGTTTCTCTTTTTATAACAAAAGATCAAAAAACCGTAAAGCTGCAATTTTACCAAATTTACCACAGTATCTTCAGTATCTTGTTTTCACGTTTTAAGTCAGGGAAACTAGTTTTTGTGTCAGAGTGTGATCCAAGTTTCAGATCCTTTTGAGATAAGAAGCCAAGCTAAAAACATAAAGCATGGAAATCCCCTGATCCCCCTGGAAATCAGCAATGATTCAGATGAAGTACTGGTACTGGCCTTCAAAAATCCACATGGGTCCAGAGTCACCAAGAAGGTCTGAATTTGAGTTTGGGGTTGAAGGTGTCAGCACACAGAGAGAAGAGTCAACACTCAGATACAGCTTAACAAACCCAAAGACTGAAGAAAGCAGAGATGAAGACAGTCCAGAGTGGTCTGCATGAAACCTAAAACTGGTTGGGATGCAGCGGGAAGGAAACTTGATAGGGAATTCATCCAACAAACACCTCAGTGTGGCCACTAAAGATGTCTACTCATCTTTCAGTTTATGTTCAAGTTTTACTCCTTTAACCTTTGAACTCTCCCGTCTGTCCATTCATCTGTCATACTGTCACCTGGCCCCGCCCACACACCTCCCACCACCATAACACGTGATTGTCCAGCTGTGCACTGAGTAGAAATTCGGATGGTGTTTATATTCTGATCAGAGCTCTTTCAATCCAGAGTCCCACCAATCAGTTCTGATCCGTCGATTATACTCCCCCATAAGCTAACTGCCCACTAGTTTCCATATGGGGTTCACAAGTGTGTATACATACATACTGGAGATATATATACACATTATATAACTGTATGTTTAAGTATTAGAGAGAGAGTGTGTGTGTGTCAGACTTTTGTGATCTGATTGTGATCTTCCTCTTCAAACCCCTCATTCTCAGGGTCCGAATCTGTCGTGTCTGAGTAGCGGTAGTGATCCGGTTCGTTGTCGCTGACATCTGGCGTCACCGAGGCCGTGCTGCTTGCATCACAGTTAGCTCCTTCTTCTACCGTCTTGGTAAAAAAGAGTTTCACCTAAAGCAGAAGGTAGGAGCAGAGTGAGAGGCATTAGGGTTCAGAGCAGACAGCGTTTAACTCCAGCTGCACAACCTAATATCTGCATCTACCATCTCAGCTTCAGTGGGTGGCTGGTGCCAATCTCAGCGTCATCGGGCAATTTGCCGTAAGGCACTTTTTTAGCAGATAACTCTGCTAGAGTTTGCTGAGCGTGTTTTGCCAGACACCTTAGCTGATTTAGGTTTGCCTTGGACGGTGGGCTTCTGAAGCTTTTCATATTCCTCATACTCTGCGGTGGTTTGTTCAGAGATGATGTAACACGTTAGTTATGTCAGTGTTTTCAAATCCAAACCGCCTCCATGTGAGTGAAGATGATCCTCGCCTAGGAATTAAGGCGGTAGACTGCGAGGTTGGCGATGTCTGAATCTTTTCCCCTGGCGCAGTGTGTTCACTCACTTCCAGCTTTAGGTGTGTTGTTTAGGCAGCTATGCGAGAGCACAGTATGGGCACTCTCAATGCAGACGCGCAGCAGTAGTGAACACCTGGGCACGGGGAGCGACAAACGACAGCGACAAATGGGTCGCATCGCCACTGGGGTGAAACCGAACACACGGGAGGCGATAGCGACGGCAGCATTGCGAATCGCG